>BMAU01003081.1:0-278485 GCA_019973935.1 Trichonephila clavipes | reverse complement strand
GACTTAATAGCTAAGAATTTATAATCCTTTCGTGAACAATTGTGTATATAAAATTTTAGTGCAAATGAATGCTTTAAAAAGTGGAAAAAAAGTTTTTCAAGCTTTGACCCAAGTCGCCCAAAAGGTCACTAAGTCGCCAAAAATGAGGCCAACGTGGCTGTATTTATAATTCTTTAAATAATTAGTTTTAATCAATTAATTTTTATTAATTATAATTTAAGTACTGTATTGTCTTTCAAAACAATCACGTATAAAAAATTTCAGCTCAATTGTGCGCTTTAAAGTGTATTTTATTAACGATTGAAAACTCCACCAAGATAAATAAGTATATAGAGTGTGTGAGCTATATATATATACACTGCTGGACAATTGCTAAGGACGCATAACACTATCATCCATAGCAACCACAAAATGAAAGGAAGTAAAATGTGGAAAAATAGAATAAGTGCGGGATATTAGTAAGAAGAAGTATGAGTATGAAGAAGAAGAGAATTTTTTCCCACATCTGTTCATCACGTGATAGCGTTCATAAGAGCTTTAAAGGTTTTGACGCGTGTGGACGGTTGTTGTTTCAAGCCAAAGTTTTACAGGAAAGATTTAATAGACGAACTTAAAATTTTTGGCATGTCTTCCCGATATCACATAGATGATTTTATACGTGGCCGAATTATTGGAAAGATCGAAGAAGGGTGAAAAATAACAGATGTTGCCAGGGAGTTCAACATCGCTCACAGCGTTGTTTCACGGCTGTGGAAGTCATTTAAAACTACTGGAATGTGTAGTAGACGGCACGGAGGAGGTCGTGTTAGAAGTACGACGCCTGCAGAAAACAGATATATCGTCCTATCAGCAAAAAGGAACAGGCGCACCACAGCTCAGCAGGTGGCAAATCAGTTTCTTGCTGCCTCAGGAAAGCAGATCTCCCCCAAAACTGTTGCCAGACGTTTGAGTGGAGGAGGACTATACGCACGCAGACCTGTTGTGTGTGTCCCATTGACCAGACAGCACCGTACTGCCCGTTTGCAATGGTGTCGTGAGCATCACAATTGGACTGAACAGGACTGGGCATGCGTACTATTCTCAGTGAGAGTAGGTTCAGTCTGTCATCGGATTGTTGACGCCAACTGATCTGGCGCAAGAGTGGTACTGCTTATCGCCCAGAAAATATCCAGGAAAAGGACCGATATCCGACATGCAGTATCATGGTGTGGGCCGGCATCATGATCAATGGCCGCATGCGCCTACATGGGGTTGCGAATGGGACTATGATGGGCCAACGATACATTGATGAAGTTCTACTTCCTCATGTTCGTCTTTTCCGTGGTGCTGTCGGTGATAAATTTGTTTTTATGGACGACAACGCAACATGTCATCGAACACTTGCTGTTCAGTATTGTCTAGACAGCGAGGGTATTCAACGTCTCGTGTGGCCAGCGCATTCTCCAGATCTAAACCCCATTGAAAATGTGTGGGATGCTTTGGGGAGGCAAGTTGCTGGTCGAAACTATCCTCCGACAAACAAGTACACCCTCATCCGTGCACTCACAAAGGAATGGGATAAATTGCCTCAACAGCTGCTGGATAATGTTGTGCAAAGTATGGTACGACGTGTAGAATGTTGCATCACACTCTACGGTGGACATATCCCGTGCTGATATTTTTCTTTAAGGTGCCTGCTGACTTTTAGATGCATTGTTCCATTTCTCCGTACGCAGATCAAATGAACATTTTTTTTTCTTTCAGATGTTTCACAGCTTTTGTACTTTCCAGAACAATAAATATTCTTTATTCTAATGTCTGAACAGTGTGGCAACTATATTTTATCTTACTAGGCCTCATGTCTCGCTTAATGTTATGCTACATAGAAATTTGTGATCCGTCCTTAGCAATTGTCCAGCAGTGTATATATATAGCTCATCTTTATAAAAATCTTCTGTGCGTGTGTTTGTCACTAAACTCCTCCTAAACGGCTGGACCGATTTCGATGAAATTTTTTGTGTGGGTTCAAGTAATTTTGGGAATGGTTAAGATTCACAATTCGGTCCGATATCGCAATTAGTTAAAAAGATATTAATTAAAAACATTCAAAAATTACAAATCAACATTCACCTGCATTGTTGTAACAACGCTATTGTTATAAACACACACACACACACACACACACACACACACACACACACACACACACACACACACACACACACGCACACACACACACACACACACACACACACACACACACACACACAAGGAATATAAAAAAAATTTTAAATCATTTCCTACTTAGATCAACCAAGAAAAATTTATTTTTAGCTACTATTTATTAAATAGTTGCACTTAATATAAATATGTATATACATATGATAGAATCACAACATTAAGTGGTAATTAATTTTTATTAATTATCATTAAAGTATCGTATTGTCATCCAAAACAATCGTGTATATAAAATTTCCTTTCCACTGAATGCTGTAACACGTGAGAAAAAAAAAACCTTTTCAAATTTTGACATAAGTCGGGAAAAGGGTCGCTAAGTCGCCAACGTGGCTGTATTTGTAATGTTTTAAATAATTAGTTTTAATCAATTGATTTTTATTAATTATAATTAAAATTATTGTATTGTCATCCAAAATAATCCTGTACATTACATTTCAGCTCAATTGAGCGCTTTAAAATGTATTTTATTAACGATTGAAAATTCCACCAAGATAAATAAATACATAAACACAAACAAACAAAATATATAGAGAGAGATCAGCTAATAAAGAGTGTTTTTTTTCCAGGTATAGAAGTTTAAGTTGGCATTACTTTCCAAGATGGCGACCGATTTAACAGCTGTCAAGTGATTTATTCTCAGTTTAATTTGGCAATTCATCAAAACGATCATCAAGCAAGGCATAGATTCGTCGAATGGGCCCAAAACGAGATTGCCGTTGTTCCCGATTTTCATAAGCGAAATTTGTTTAGCGATGAAGCGTACTTCTGGTTGAATGGCTACGTCAACAAAAAAAATGCCACATTTGGAATGAAGCTAATCCCCAAGTGTATGTCGAAACACCGTTACATTCAGAAAAACTGACTGTTTGGTGCGCTTTATGGGCTGGTGGAATCCTTCTTCAAAAACGATGAAGGCCACAACGTTACATTCAATGGTGATCGGTATAGAGCCATGATTACTAACTTTTTCATTCCTGAATTGAACAATCATGATGTCCAGGAGCTGTGGTTCCAACAAGATGGCACAACAAGTCACACAGCTCGTGCCACAATCGATTTATTGAAAGACACGTTTGGTGACCGCCTAATTTCACGTTTTGGACCTGTGAATTAGCCTCCAAGATCTTGTGATTTAACACCGCTAGACTATTTTCTGTGGGTCTATGTAAAGTTATTGGTCTATGCGGATAAGCCACAAACGCTTGACTATTTGGAAGACAACACATTCGCCGTGTTATTGCCGATATACGGCCACTGTTGATGTCTTTCAAATGGTTTTATTTTAACAATATTTATAAAACAATATCGCTAACATTGAGCGAATGGCCCGCACAGCCTCTTTCAATTTCTTGTTTTTACATTATCATAAAACATTATATATAAAAAAGTATCGCTAACATAGAGCGAATGGCTCGTACAGCCTCCTTCCAATCGTTGTTTTTACTTCTCCGCGTAAATAATAGTACACACCTTATAATTTAAATAGCGCCATCTAGTGGCGTACATGAACCCTAACATACTCCCCCCATCAAGAAGTTATTCTTGATGTAGAGGAAGTTTACAAAGCTTATGAATTGGTCTTTTAAATCTACCTTTAACAGTTCTAAGAGTTACTACTCTTACAACACCATCCTTACCTGGATGCGTTTCAATTACTTTACCTAAAGGCCAGGTTGCTGGAGGAATGTTATCTTCCTTAATAATTACAATTTCTCCAACCTTAAAATTATTGTTAGGACATTTCCATTTAGTTCTGTTTTGCAAATTACTCAGATAATCAATTTTCCACTTTCTCCAAAAACCTAACTTCATTTTTTGGACAATATCCCAACGGGAGCGAAGAGAAAGTTTATCCTCATTGGTATGCTCAGGGGAAGAGGTAATAACCTCACCTATGAGAAAATGAGAAGGAGTTAAAATATTTAAACTGTCTGGATCTCATTGTCACAATCCAAAGAGACTAGAGGTCTTGAGTTCAGAATTGCCTCTACTTGTGTTAACAAAGTGCCGAACTCCTCAAAAGTTAAATTTGTGTTTCCAATGACCTTTTTTTAAATGGTACTTAATACTCTTAACTCCTGCTTCCCATAATCCTCCAAAATGAGGACTCACTGGAGGGCTAAAATGCCACTATATTCACTTGAGATAGAAAATAGCAAAAGTGTTCATTTTCATTAAGTTTTGATGCAAATTTAAATATTTCTTGCAATTTTCTTCTGGCGCCAACAAAAGTGGTACCATTATCACAATAAATGTGCTTAGGTGCTCCTCTTCTAGCACAAAAGCGTTTCAAGGAGGCAATAAAAGCCTCAGAAGTGAGATCACTCACTAGTTCTAAATGTAGAGCTTTGGTAACAAAACATACAAAAAGAGCTATATATCCCTTAGTAGTCTTTGCTCCTCTACCTCTATATCTTAAAATATTGATGGGGCCAGCATAATCTACGCCACAAACAGAAAATGGCCTACTGGGAGTAACCCTATGAGTTGGTAGATCACCCATTAATTGCTTGGATGTAGTTGCTCGATACCTACAACATATTATACATTTATGAATACATTTTTTTACAATATTTTTTAAACCAATAATCCAATAAGTTTGCTTAATAATACCTAATAATACAGTACATCCAGCATGCAAATATAAAATATGATACATATTTACAAGTAATTCACAAATTGTAAAGCTAGAGTTGCTCCTTCAAGATGTTCTTGCAGGTTGCATAAAGGTGTGCAAGTAACAGTGCACCGTTGAGCTCCAATCTTGGAATTGATACTGACTTTAGAGGTGCTACCCTTGATTTAGCCACCAAAAGAGTCACCTTGGTATTACCATCGGCTTGCGGCTGCACAGCATAGATGACCGATGCATAGGCCAACTCAGACGCATCACAAAAACCATGCAGAGTTATTTGTTGGCTAGTAGTGTGGATCCACCTGGGAATGTGGATTGAACAAACTTGTTCAAACTCCTTCTGGAATGTTTTCCATTTCGTTGCAAGCTCTTCTGGAAGAGGACTGTCCAATCTAATTTCAACAGCCATAACTGTTGATAAAAATCTTAATAGACACGGTACAGGGAGTCAGGAAACCGAGAGGATCGAACAATCTTGCCGATTGTGACAGGAAAGAACGTTTAGTGATATTGTCCGGAAAATTTACTTTTAAATTGAAAATGAAGATATCCTTCATAGAATTCCAGGTAAGTCCTAGGGCCTTGGAGCATTCATCAGGATGGATTTCCAAATTGGAACTATCTCCTACCCAGTTTGAGGAAATACGGGAAAGTACTTCTGATGAATTGGACCGCCACTTCCTTAAATGAAATCCTCTTGCTTCTAGTATGTTAGAAAGTGTTTTTATCAAGGAAATTGCTTCCTCACTGAAGGGGCTCCTGCCATTAAGTCATCGATGTAGAAAGATTCCTTTATAAGGGATGAAACAGCAGGATCATCTCTTTTCAAGATCTAACCCCGTTTGAAACAAGCAGCGAGTAGCTAAATACGGTGCTGATGCTGTACCGTATGTTACCGTACACAGTTTATATTCTCGTATGGGAGAGTCCTTTGATTCTCTCCACACAATGCGCTGAAAATTTTGATCTTCTTGATCAATTAGTATTTGTCTATACATCTGTTGGATGTCAGTGGAAAAAGCAATTTCGTTCAATCTAAATTTCACTAAAATCGTGAAGAGGTCAGGCTGTAACATTTTACCTATTCCCAAAATTGAATTAATAGAATTTCCATTTGAAGGTTTACAAGTGCCATCAAATACAACACGTAATTTCGTTGAAACACTGTCACCTTTCATAACAGCATGATGAGGAAGAAAAATAAATTTTGGGGTCCATAGATTTCTCATTGTTTTCCACGGGCATCATATGCCCCAATGATTCGTATTCTATCATAAACTTTTATACTGCCTTTCAAAGTCCTTATCTACTTGAAATCTTCTCTCCATTGCAAGCAACCGAGAAATTGCTATTCCTTTAGTGTTACCCAACCGTGAGGTGTCTCTGTATATCGGTAATTTTACTACAAATCTACCCTCATCATTATATTTAAAATTTGATTTAAAATGGTTTTCACAAAATTGTTCCTCATCGGATAGAAATTGTTTTTTAACGGATAATTCCTCCGTTTCCCAAAATCTCTGAAGAAGCGAATCGGTATTTAATTCGTTTTCAGTACTTAAAAATGAGAATATAACTCATGTGGTTCCTTATTTTTAACATTAAGTTTTCCCTGCAACAACCCATCCAAACATAGTTCTTTGTGCAATGGGTTCATTTTTAGAACCAACAATTTTTCCACTGCGAAGAATATCAAAAAACAATCAGATCCTAAAATTATATCACATTCTTTAGGACTCATAAATTCCTCATCTGAAAGAGGAATCGATTTCAAGTAATCTAAATCCTTCACATCCAAAAACTCCGAAGGAATTTGTGAAGTAACTTTATTTAAAATGAAAGCGTTCACTTCCAAACGCTCATTCGAAGACTGTGATCCGATAACCAAATCAACGCAGCCTTTAGTTTGACCTGCAGTAACCCCCGCGATCCCACGAAGAGAAATTTTACTGCTTTTTCTTTTTAATCCTAAAATATTTACAACTCTTTCTGAGATAAAACAACATTCAGACCCAGAATCTAATAATGCTCTGCAGATAAATGATTCATTAGAATTATTATTATAAAATATCTTTACTTTTGCTGTGGGCAGAAAAGAAAGATTTAATTCACTGTTCACCGAAGCCCCAGAATAAATCTCCGATTCTCCCGCTTGACCTTGAACTCACTCGCTTCTCTCTCGTTGCGAGTCTCTGCGCTAGTTCCCTCCCCTCTGTGAAGTTTCATTCCCCTGTAAAGAATTTGTAAACAACGCGTTTCCATTGGGCCTTTTTTCATGTAAAAGAGTATTGTGGAACTTAGAAGAGCATAGAGAACATTTTAAATGGTTATTTGGACAAGATTTATATTTATGATTATTTAAACATAAAAAGCACAATGAAAAACGTTTTACAAAAATTTTTTCTACAATTAACATCCATGCTCTTAAATTGAATACACTTAAATAAAGGGTGTGTTCCTTTACATTTCAAACATTTTAAGACCTTATCATTTTCTATATTAGAATTTGCATAATTACTTCTTATCGGAATTTTACATTCAGATTCATTATTTGACATTAATTCTAAAGAAGAACACCTCACGTTTAGGAAATCAAGGAAAGCTTTCATGTTTGGAAATTCTTCTTCAGATGATTTAATAGCCCATAAACGTCTACTTTCTGATCAATTTTTTGTAATAATAAATAAATTAACCAGCAGTCTTTACTAGAAGCTTGCTCACCTAAAGCATTAAGCCCTCTTAGGCATTCATCACTGTGTCAATAATTTACGCAAATTAAAACAATTAGCTTCGAAATAGGTTTTTGATCCAAAAACGTTTTAATTAATGACTGAACAATTTGTTTTTTGTTGTCATACCTATCTAACAATTTTTGCCAAGCTTCTTCATACGAATCATTAGATATAGGCATATGCTTAATTAACGAAGCTGGCTCATTAGTAAGTAGACCTTTCAAATACTGGAATTTTTCAACGTTCGATATTGACACTTGTGAATGCACAGTAGAAACAAATAAATCTTTAAAATTTATCCAGTCCTTAAAATGACCATTAAACTGTGGTATACTCAATTTTGGCAACCTAAAATTACTAACATTTGAGTTCGAAGTAATTGAACTCGCTACTGAATTTTGTGTTCTACCTTGATTCTGAACATTTAATTTATCTAATTTGTCATTAAATTTAGCATTCAAATAAAAGTATCTCTTCGAACTCTTGGAGTTCAGATTCCTTCTAAACTCAAATTCGAATCTAATCGTTCGAATTCTTTTGAATAAGTCATCCAATCTGATAACCGAATAGAAATTTCATTTCGAGTATTTATCTCATCAAAAGTATTTTCTAGCCTGGTCAAAGATGCCTTTACACGACCTCTGGCTGCTCGAATTTCAGCCATTTGAGCTTTCTCTGTTTCACTCATATAACAAATTTATTCACCAAAATATCCAAATCAATAATAAAAATATGCAGTAAAATCATGAAATCAAAAACAATTTGGTTCATTCATTCAAATTAGTTCTATGCACAATAAGTCCTAATAACAGTTTCAAATATCAAAAATATTATTCAAAATGACTTATCTCTTTGCATCTCGTCGGTGCCTCCAATTTTTATGTTGATGTCTTTCAAATGGTTTTATTTTAACAATATTTATAAAACAATATCGCTAACATTGAGCGAATGGCCCGCACAGCCTCTTTCAATTTCTTGTTTTTACGTTATCATAAAACATTATATATAAAAAGTATCGCTAACATAGAGCGAATGGCTCGTACAGCCTCCTTCCAATCGTTGTTTTTTACTTCTCCCGCGTAAATAATAGTACACACCTTATAATTTAAATAGCGCCATCTAGTGGCGTACATGAACCCTAACAGCCACAAATGTTGGAAAACGTCATCGAAAATTGGACGTCCAGATTGGACTACATCCGAACCAGCCGTGGCAGTCCTATGCCAGAAATCCTATTTAAAATGTAATGCCACAAGATTATCTTTCGAATAAAAAAAATCATGTCAATCGAATAATACATCGTTGCTTTAGTGCAATTTAAAGTTTTATACCTCTAAAAACACCCTTTAGTAGGAATTGAAAAAGATGTAAGTTGGCGTCGAAAATTGATTTTCGGCCAAACTGGCCAAACCCGGTCTTTATTGTTACGAAAATGCAGACGCGCGCGATTCACGCTTTTTAGCGTTTTTAATTAATATCTTTTCAATTAGAATAGGCAATGGCATTAGAATAAATTAAGTTTATGTACAATTTAATAAATATACCTGTTATAAAGTAGTTTGAGTCTCAACTTTTACACCTTTAATTAAAACAAGTTTAAGTTTTTATTCACACAGCTTTTTATTTAACTTCGCTCATAGTATACACATACTCACACGCTATCGATTGATTGAATTGTGATAACCGTACATGTGTAATGACGTTAGACATTGTAATAACTTTTTAATACAAATTTTACTCAAAATGGTACAGATTGTTAAAGCTTATTCATAAAAATTTGGAATTTTTGAATTTAAGATATGTGTACAGGACAACGTCTGTCGGGTCCTCTAGTATATATATATATATATATATATATATAATATATAATAGGAATTGAAAAAATTACTTTGAATAATTTGATTCCCATAACAATAAAATAGACTTTAAACTTCAATCCAATTTTATTGCAGAAAATAAATGTTAACAGAACAACGTGAAGAATTTTGTTCAGCACGTTTTTGATTCTTGGAGATACTTTGTATGACATTTTCTTTCTTTATTTTAGGGGAAACTATACAAAATCCAGATTTATCAATTGCTTCTAAAAGTCTAAATTGAAAATATTTTTCTATAAATGATATGTAAGAGTGAAACTTGTGTTATATATTATTAAGTTGGCTATGACAAAAACTGGAGAAAATGGTTATTTCATGGTGGAGAGTTCGATCACTGGCTCAACTAATGCTTTATAGGGTGTGAAAAATGGGATGTTTCTGCTCATTCAATGTAGGTCTTTTTATTGTAAATTACATATGCGAGATATTAGCAAAGAAAATGGCCTCATTATTTCAATTCAGGATGCTTGGTCTTAGTATCCGAAAATTAGGGCTTATTATTACGGAACTACCCATCAGAATGTAATAAACTGTTCATGCGTGGATTGGAGATATTCCCCTCCGAAATTCTTCGGGACAAGTCCGATTGGCTGCACGAGCGTGCATTATTCGGCAATAGCTGAAGATAAACTTATTACACTGATTTCATTAGTAGAGATGTGGACGTCACAGCAAAAGGTGCATTGTGTGCGTACTTTGGTTAACGGAATTTAAATCAAGCGTGCGTGTACAGTGTAAGATCGTCTTGTAGTTGAATTAATCATCTCTCAAATTAACCGGATTTACTGTTTTTATTATTTCCTTCTAAGCACACATCACTATATTTACCATTCTTTTTACAATTATAACTCTCATAGGGAACTACAGGCATCGTCTTCCATTTTCACGTTCGAGACCACCTTCTTCTCTTCTTCCCGCTCAAAGGCCAAAAAAGTTCACAGCAGCGCCCTCTTTCTTGTCTATCGTGTATTTTGTGTCAAGCCTCATAGTACACTATGTGCCACGCCGTTACAATTGCAAAGTGTTCGAACAGAATGGGGGTGTCGATTGTAGGACATCAAAATATCTCAACCAATGGGAAAGAACTTTAAAAGAGACGGGAACTTTGGTATCTCAAAAACTGGCAAGTATCTTTAAGTTTTCGTGATAGAAAGCGCTGTTGATTGTGTGCGTGTGCAATTTTGTAGGAGACCTGATAAGTCTCTATGAGAAAGCCCGTAACGGCATTCCATTCTGTTCGAACACGTCGCTGTATACACGCGTAACTAACATAAATTCCGTTGTGTCTACATCTTTACTAATGAAGTCAGTGTAACAAGTTTATCGTCTGTTATTACCGAATAAGGCACGAACAGGTGACCGATCGGACCAGGTCCAAAAACCTTGGAGGGGTTTCAATCCCCGCATGCACAGTTTATTACATTCTGATGGGTAGTTCCGTAATAATAAGCCATAACTTTTGGATATTTTAAGTCCGGACACGCTGTATGTGAGGTATCTACACTATTAAAACTCGTAGGCAAACTATGTATGTTTTCATATTTTCTCACGAACCACACGACGCAGAAACTCGCCGAAAGTACCAAAATTTCGGGAATGATCAGATGAATCCGTTTTGATCATTTATATTCCGATATTCCAATTAGTTAAAATTATTAATTAAAAACCTTAAAACGCATAGTTAGTACCATTTCTCACCGCCAGGGGAAAATTCGGAACTTCTTTTTTTCCAGACGTGTTTAAAACGCGATCTAATTTTTTTCATGAAACTCACACAAAAAATTATTACAGATTCGTACAGATCATTTATTTTGCCACGATATGCTATAATTTATTTTACAAAATAATTATATTTTGTATTTTTTACGAATTTTTAAATATGAGTCGAAATCGGTTCCTTTTTTTTTAATATAAAATTCTAAGTTGTTCCGCTTGAACTTTCTTTCACGTTAATAAAAAAATATTTTACACTTAAAAAAGCTCATGCTTTTCTCTTTTAGAATCAGTCAATTAAAAAAAATTAATATCAAAAACTGTTTTTTTTTACGATTTTTCAAAAAATACTCAAATTTTTTTTTAAATACTTAATAACTTCTTTATTTATAGAAATAATCTCACGAAACTTTTTTTTCGCGTGTAGAACAATATTATACGTAAACTGTACAAAGATTGATAAAATATCTTAAAAATTACGGTTTAAAAAAATGTGTTTTTAAATTTTTTCCCCTTTTGCGATAAATATGTAAACATTACATTTTTAGAGTTTTGTTTAAAAATTACAGTTGTTTGCAATCGATATATGCAGTTTGGAAGCATTAACTTAAAAATGAAGCTCCAAAACAAATTAAAACTTACAAAAAAAAAATCAATTTTACAATAGCTCTGAGTTTGGCGGCGAAAACCTGTTAGGCGCAAGAAAACTCTTTCTCTATTCAGCCCTCGACGTTTGATGAAAGGTTACACTAGAAAAGAAGACGCGCCTATAAATATTGAAAATCATCAGATTTGGTGAAATTGAAAATAATCCCACGAAACTTTCATTCCGTGCGTAGAACGATAAAGATTGAAAAAATTACTTAAAAATTACGGTTTTTTTAAAAAAAAATTGTGTTTTTTGCAAGAAATATTTAAGCATTATTTTTGTTACATTTCTTGAAGGTTAAAATTAAAATAAAATATCAAAATGTTTTTATCGGATCGTTTTTTTTTAATGTTTTTTTCAGTACATGTATATAAATATATATATCTAGGCTTTCCCCGTACTGTTTTTTTTTCTAACTTATATACGTATATTTATATGTTTAAACAAACATTCAAACGTTCAGAGCAAAGCAATCGTTTTAATAGCTATTTGTAAATTTTTCTTTTATTTATTACTTATAGAAATTTGATTTTAATAAATATGTTTTTTAAAGGATTATTTCTATTATTTCATTACGAAATGAATTCTTTGTTAATTATAAAGTACATCGTCTATTATTTTGAATCAAAATACATTTTAGAGACAATTTTAAGCTAACTATATGTAACGATTGATTGATTTATGAAAATCTGAAATCTATTTTATTATTTTAGATTCTTAGAAACTAACTATTATTAAAAAAAAATTATGAACGTTTTTTGTTTTACTCTTAGCATCAGAATCGTTTTCTTTTTTTTGCTTCACATTAATAATTTTTTAATTCTAACGCAATTTTTTTTATAAATTGTACATCGAAATTTGAAGCTATATCTTATCAGTGAGAAGGAGGGGAAGATAGAACAATAATTTTACACTAAAAAAAAAACAAACGTGTTCGGACTGTAGAGAGGGGAAAGAAACCCGTCTTAAATCAAAAATAAGTGGAATGGAACAAATTTCGAAAAAAGGAAATTTTTTGATGTAATTTTAGTAATCACTCACATTGTGCGCGTACAAACACGCACACAGAAATGCTGGTGTCATGAGGAAAAGAAAAAGCCCGAGCCCACACAACGCTGGGCTAAGCGGTGGATGGGGGGGGGAGTCATTTTGAGAAAGAGTATTAGAAGTGCAGATTTTGTGAATGAAAGGGAAAATTTATAAAAGTAGAGAAAGCCCGTGTAACGCCAGGCTATGGGGGGGGGGAAGTCATTATGAAAATGAGTATTTGAAGTTCTGATTTTGTGAAAGAAAGACAAAATTTACAAAAGTAGAGATAGCCCGTGCAACGCCGGGCTATGCAGTTAGTATTATCAATATCCATTGCATTATTTTAGAATGCAGGTTTTGGTTTATTTTAAGAATATTTTTATGTAAAATAATCCAGTGATTTTTTAATCATTTTTTAAGTTTCGAAAACTAAGCGTTTATTATGAAAAAATTATTTGTAATTATAATGGAAATACTGGAAAATTTGCTGACTTGTGTGTCATCGTCTTTAATTAAGAAAATTCATCTCTTATAATTAAAAAAACATTCACATTTTAGTTTGAAACAAATATCATCAATTTTTCAGCAGAATGGCTTTTTACAGAGTACAGGTACTGTTTACAGGTAGTTCTTTACGTGTTTGTGCCGAACTTTTAGGAACATGAGAGAGAGAGAGAAGTTAACACGTTCGAAGACACCTTGCTTAAAGTATGTATGCCCCTAATGGAAAATAAAGAAGGTTACATGTAAAAGAAGAAAACGCGTAAAAAAGATTTATAGGTATGCGTTTATATAAATTAGTGCTTCTCAAAGTTTCAATAATGGTAACCCAATTTTCAATCGTAATTTTTATTGCGCCCTCCCTGCCCCCCGATACAACAATAATGTATTTACTGCAATAAAAATGTTCTTTGACGCTAAGGCTACAATGCGATCTTAATTAAAAACCGTATAATTATTTTAAATGTTGTATATCTTTTAAGTAAGATATATTTTTTAAAATTGCTTAAAATATATATATTACTTACTTATTATTATGTTATTTTTCTTTCTCTAATTTTTAAATTGGAACAGATTGCAAAATGATATATTTAATTAAAGATTTATTTCCTTCAGCATTCATTTCTTTAAGTACAAATGTCATTAGCAAAATAGTCTAGTCTATGTTGCTCTCTATCATATCCATCACATCTGGCATTATCGGGTACGTTTGCGTGAGTCTGGGCAACCTATCGCCCAACATTGAATGAGGAAGAAAACAGGCTTATTTTCAGTAAATGAAAAGCTTTGTTATGTTTCTCGAATTCAATAAGATATTGTTGGATATTATGTATAAATTAAGACAGCATCAAATTAAGAGTCAAAAACATTTTGTAAGGTCCCAGTGTAATTTTCTAGATTCATAAAAAAATTTAAAAAATTCAACATTTCTCATAAGTACTCATGAACACATAAAGTGGCTTCTAATTTACTATAACGAAGCACAATATTGGAACTCCCGAAATTAAGTCTCGGTAAATGATAGCTGTACTTTGTCCCAACAATTGTCTTGTCTAAATCATTGGAAGTTGCTAATCATTACCATTTATCTGTTATCACAAAATTAGAATCAGAAAAGATTTTAAACACAATACTCATTGATACTATGGAAAAAAATATGCTTGTTCAATCTTGGTTATTTATATTTATTATTTGCGTGTTCCTTTTTAAATGAAAAAAAAATACCTGCATGAAAAGCAATTTCTTACAATCTAGTAACTAAAATATTCCGAAATTTTCTCAATTCAGCCCTTAAAGAGGTCAAGGTATCCGTTGCAAAAGAGTAAGTATCACCACACTGGCGTTTCATCAGAGGATTTATTAGGTATGAAATATGACAAGGAAATACCAGGATTGAAAAACTTTAGAAATATTTTATTCAAAGTAACAAGTTATGAGTAAATAGAAAAACAACAATGAATAAATATGAAGTGTAAATATTTCTAAAATCAGACTCATCGTACATCAAGTACCGTCGTAAAAATATAAATATCATAAGTTACGTTAAAGCAATTCGATGTTTTGAGCTTCGCTCAATAGATGCATTTTGCTACTTGAATAACCTTCAGGTGGGAGAAAGAAAAGTTGTGGAATGTAATTGGTGAATGATCAATTTCTTTCTTTAACAAAAAGTTTGCCGAATGTTTTTTGACGTCTTAGGAATCGATAATGGTGCAATATCCTCCAGAGAACCTGCACAAGATACACATGCATCACAAAATATTCTTGACATCATAAACTAGAATGTTTTCAGTATACAGGGTGTTGTCAAATTGGACCGACAATTACAGAGTGGTGGTAGACACTATGGGGATGACAAATTACCTTAGATTCTGGGGTCGCAAAAATTGTTATGAAGAAATTAAAAGGGGCGATAAAGGGACAAGAACTGTGTTTATTAGACGTAAAGCATGTTTAAGAACCGAACAATGCATCCCAATTCGACTTGAAAAATGCACGACAAGAGATTCTCACAGGAACTGTTTGAAGTTGCGGCTTTGCAGATCATAGCATGAAAGTGGTGCTTCGGACATTGCCTCCTCGGAAAGCGCATTTGGAAGATTTCCTGTGCTAGGCGTTCATTGCAATCGACTCGGCCGTACTTGAGGTAAATAGAAAAACAATGAGCATATCCCTTTATTCTTCGTTCGTGTCGTTCGACAAATGCAATTTAACATCTGCGCTTTATGCAATTCTCCCCTATAACAATTTGCTCGCCACTTTTATTTTCTTTAGACGAGGACGTAGTTTTCATACCCTTGCTTGTCTCTTCAATCTTACCACGCTGTTCAAAATCCCTATATTCGTTTAGCCGCTTTCTTCGTCTGGCTCACCGTTTTCCCGACGGATAATATAGCGATTTTAACAGACTGAATGAGGTTTGCAATCCCCCCGCTGTTCCATGTTGATTTGTCCTCCCCCTGTTGTCTACTATCAACCATTTGATTTAGTCGGTCGTATTCGGCAAAACCCTATATTTGATCTTATAAATAACATTATCGCTTTGAAATAATCTTTTGGAAGTGGTAATATATAAGGTCTATATAATTCTATGTAAAAAAAAGGAGAGGATGGTGGGGAGGTACACATTTGTTTAATGATATTTTCATAAATATATCGCTATGTTATGCCGGGTACTCAGAATTTGAAGTGTTTTGGTAAGCAGGAAATTTAATCAAATGCGTCTTAATCCGAATGTATGTAATAGACAGTTTCATAAGATTCAACATAAACAAGGCAAATGCTTTTTCCCAAACGCTTACCAAATTCGCATGGTGCAAATGAGTGAGTATTGACGTCACAGTCTGAAACATGAGGGATATTGGAGACGGACTTTAAGTTTTAGCCAAGATCAAGTGACAAGGACGAAACCTGAGGTAGCACCCCCTCCAGACATTTATATAAAAAAGCGTGAGTCGTGGAGGGGATAGACAGTTATTTAACTTTATCTCAAAACTGGAGAGTGATATAGGGAGCCATTAAGGCTGTTTTAAGTTAATGTTAAAGAATAGGACCCACATTTGGTACATTTTTTCAGATATAAAAGAAATGAAAAATTAGTGATATTCTTCCTTCACTATCCTTTAAAGAGCAGTATTTTATTTATCATACTTGCCAATTTTAACCGAGTTGATTAATTTTTTCTGGTATAAAATGCGTTTCGCATTTTTTATCCTATACCGTAATGAGAAATGGGCTACGCCTTCACGTATTAAAACGAAAAAGAAAATATTTATGGAATATTTTGAAATTTTTAAAAACACTATATTGTTAACAGAGGTATGAGCCAAGATATTGCAAATTTCAATGGAAATTGAGGCATTTTTTGTCTGAAAATGTGCTTCGCGTTTAGTTCAAGCTCTCGTACTTTTACCGAAGACAGCCTTAAGAATATCTACGCGTGCCACAGTTTGTCAATGCCTTCTATATACCATCCATGAATTTCACCACACCAAAAGTCATAGTCAAATGTCGATATGCAGCCAATAGTAAAATAAGTTTTCTCGCATGTTTAAACTCAATAATAGCAATAACAGTATTCGTAGACATGTTTTAAAATTATGGACGAAATTTGATGTTAGGAAGGTAAAATACTTAAGTATAGTTAGATGAAATACTGCGATCTAGAAGCGACACTGTTTAAGTAAATGTTATTAAATGATTGTCTATTGACATTGGGCTTTGAAGCAACAAGAAAGCTTTTTGCGACAGATCTTTTAATTTTCAACCAATTGCTGATCACCAGTTTTCTATCATGATCTTTTCAGTGAAGTTAAGAGTCTACCAATTAGTAATATGTGAAGATTTGTATAGATTAAAGAAATACTTACCACTATAAATAAGATGATAGCAATTCCATAAGAAAAGCTAGCCAGTTTAAAAACTATTTCTTGTTTCATGAACAGGAACACGGAATGAAGAATGGCAAAAAAGAAAACCGCTATTAGTACGCTTCTTGTAGTTTTGACACCATTATCCGGCTAGAAGCAAACTAAAGACCCGCCGTGTAGGGCAGCGATGCACGTTAAATCTGTCGAGAGCTGAAACGTCCTCCCGTTGGTGTGGTGTGGGAGTTAGGAGAGGGGGTGCCAGCTCAGGTGTCGTCCACGTCACTTGACCATGGTTCAAAATTACGTGGTCCGTCGCCAAAAGCCCTCGTGTAGCTGAACAGTGCGACGTTAATATTAAATCAAATCAATCAACCGGCTAGAAGCACATTCAAATTAATCGGGTGAAATAAGAATATCGCAAATCAAACATTCTTTCTGTGAATGCATTTACAGATTCTTTTTCAAAACCAATATAGAAGACATCGATTTCAGTCTGAATTATTGAACCGATAGAATACGAATTTCTTTTCGGGTACACTAATTTTATTCTGAAAAGAATTGTATGGCTTATAGAATTGTTTTAGAAGTTAATAGCTCAAGAGGAAGTTAACTCCGACAAAGTTAAAAATTTTGACGCACTCTTTTGCTGCGAGTAAAGAGATTCATAAAAAATATGCAGGACATTCAGGCCAATGCAGTATAAATTAGTGTAATATGTCCTGTCCATGCAGCCGACAAGGTTTTAAGGGAATTCATTGGCCTAGAGAAATTTTTATTTTAAGTTTGGACACTCTTAAGTAGTGCTTATAAACGCAATTAGCCGATTTTTTGCAATCCCTTCATAAAATTTCTTTCCAATTCCGTTCAATAAGTAAGATAAATATACAAGAAAAATTTGTTTTTACACACTTTTGATATTGAAAATGGGGTTTGAAAAAACCCTTTCTGATGATGGAATACTTACTTTACATTTTAATTGAATACTTCCCGAGAAGTATAGATGTAAAATAAAGTTTAGAAAACAATGCACGTAATCAAATAGCATGCTGAATATATTATGAACAAATATGAATATGTTTAGCCCCTTAAGGGGACGGTTGACCTTGAAAATGTCAAATTTTCGTCAAAATTGCGATTTGATTTTTTATACTGATAATATTCCTTATAATTCATAGAATAATTTTGTCAAAGGGGATTGTCATTTTTAATTTATTATAAATGGATTATTTTTTATTTTACTCAACTAAATGTTTAAAATGCACTTGTAATGCGTAAATTTTCGCTTTTCATTGTTACGTAAAATGCTCCTTGCGATTCAAATTATGACATATCTCTTGGAAACTTTCCCAAGGTATAAAGGATGATATAATCTACAAATTTGAGCATTAGTTTTCTAAAGAATTTAACGAATCATATTTTGTGTTGTTTTGAATACTTTGAATGTGATAATTGGCGAAATATTTCATATAATATAGAAAATTTGTTTTATTTCCATCAAATTTTATTCGGAATTTGAAATTCATGCACATATATATTTTGTTGTAGTTCATATATATATAAACAAAAATTATGTACTTATCTTAAAAATTATAGAAAAATATTTTAATCATTTTCTAAACATTCAGAGCAGACTGTATACAAATGCTCAACTTTTCGCGGGAGTTCTCAGCCCTCCAGATAAACTTTTGAAGGTCCTTACATTCCAATCGTTCGAGAAAGGAATTGCATCAGGCCTGAAACTTCAATGACTGAAAATGTGCAGCTACAGAAAAACTTGTAGTGTGTGTTCTACGCATTCTTTTTAGAATCTTGGGAGTATTTTCTTGTTGCTGGGGTGTACAGATCACGACGCGCGAGTGATCGCGAGTTAAACATGTTTTTATATCCAATAAATTTCAAACCGCTTATTTCCCCTTTTTCCCACTCGACATTACACCCTTCATAACTGTTTTTTGGGATATGCTCCATCTAAACGTGGTTTGGGATACCATGTTCTATGGTGATTCGACTTCCCCTCTGAATTTCTCGGTCGAATTCGGCAACACCCTGTAAACAGAAGATAAGATATCCGCGGCAAGAGATTAAGAATCACAGATCTGAAAGCACATGAAATAAAACAAGGAAATACCAGGATTTAAACAATTTAGAAATATTTTATTCAAAGTAACAGAAAGGCATGAGTAAATAGAAAACATCAATGAATAAATATAAAATTTTGTCGAATGAAGTGTAAATATTTCTAAAATCAGACTAATCATACAACAAGTACCGTCGTAGAACCGTTAAAATCATAAGTTACGTTCAAGCATTTCCATGTTTTGAGCTTCGTTCTGTTGAGGCGTTTCATTACTTGAAAGTGAATCTTCGACTGGCCAACAGATAACTTTGAGAAGGTAATTTTTGAATGATAAATTTCTTTGTGGATCAAAAGGTACGCCGGAAGCTTCTAGACGTTTTAGGAATCGATGATATTGGAATATCCTCCATAGAAACTACATAAAATAGTTTGTTAGAAATTAGTATACAGCATGAAATATTGGTACTATAAATATACTGAATACATTTTCGTTAAACTTATTAAGGGCAGTCGGAAACCTCTATACCGACAATGTTAAATTGGCTGTTTTCGAGGTACATTTTCTCAAAATCTGTTATATGTACATGCTTGAAATTTTTCATATAATTAAAATACACATTTCTCATTATACTCAAATGAGCTTTTAGCTAATTTTGAATTTTTTCATAATTTATAAAATATTTTATTAAACATAGTTTACGTTAACCCGTTTTTCACATAAAAAATTTGTAAAAAATAAATTTTGGGGTGTTTTACAAAAAGCTCATTTCAGTATATATTAGCCATCATTATAAATATATAAAAATTTACATACCTGTGAACAGTAATTTCTAAGAAAAGGAACATCGAACATCAAAAATTGACATTGAGAAAATTGATTTTAACGTATAATTACTTTTTAATTAAAACATTCCACCTCCATATTCTAAATCATTAGCATTTTTTAGTAGCTCATTTTCTTTCTTCCTTTTAAGTCTTTTTTGCTTCCTAACTTGCTTTGTTTTTTGTAAACAATAGTATTTTGCTCGTAACAGCCTCTGTTTGTCGAGGCACTCCATCGCCTGTACCGTGTAATCACCAGGCTCAATACACATTTTCTCAAAATTTCTAGTTTTGATACATTCCCCATATTAAATGAGGAAACTGCATCATATGTACCCAGTGACAAAACTTCTAATTGTACAAATGTTTTCTTCGGTACACGAGACCATATTACATTATTTACACTTTAGTTAGGATTTTGCGTACCTCCATGTAAACACTTTTTTAGCAATTCTGGATTAGCTAAATCCCTAAAAACAGGTCGCATGGCCTCCACAACATCCACAGGTAAACTATTTTTGTGATGATAAGTCTCCCCAAGCAATTCTGCTTTTTAAATTTGCACCACGTATCTGTATCAGAGGGACAAAATCCATGCTGAGGTTTTTCATCGGTTGATAGCTTGTGTAAAAATATTGCCCATATGGCTTGTTGCATGTCCTTCACGCTAGACAAATTTCTGCGGATAGCTAGACCATAATATGCTTGCAGACGGTCGATTTCTGCCTCTGTCAATCTATTTCTTCCGCATAAAGGCTTTCCGTCAGAAAGTTTTTGACCTCTCATCTTAGTTTTCAAGCGTCGAAGACGTGTCCCCATTCTTTTCATAACATGACCTATGCATTCTAATTTCTCGACAGAGCAATGGTCACCATATACTTTGTTCTCGACAATAGAAGTAAACGCCTTGGAGTCCCCATCTCCTAAATATTTTGTGTACCGAACATTGTAGAGAGACTGGGAACGCTGAAAAATGGATAGAGCTCCAGCTACTTCCATCTTACCGCTGTAGCCTTCAAAATTTCTCTTACAATTTTGAAGATGCTTGGTTTTGTTCGGACAAATACAATGTTTTGAAAAAACTTCGACATCTATAACTTTGCCGGTATCAACACTTGTGACTGTCACCAAGCCATTTTTCGAAGAAAAACCACGCTTCTGCCAGCTACCATCAACAGCAACAGCAAGGTCCCTTTTTCCATCATTTTCATCAACGGCTTCACGAACAGTTCTGCCATACTGTGTTCACAGGTTTCTCTTGTTGCCTGCAGTAAAATGTGGTTGTACTTTGATAATTTTGTGGGTGGCGGGGGAAGATTCATGATACCGCAAAACATCCTAGCAGACTTAGCACCTTTACCTATGCATCGCATAGCATACACTAGCCGGGTATTCAGTTCGTAATTCTCAGAACTATCGCATTTCTTGGAGTTAAAAAAAGTATAGTTATATTTACAAGGACATTTTAAGTGAAACTTCACAGCTTCACCACAGTTACTTTCACTGAGGTGCAACCCGAGTCCTGTTTTTTCACACTTTATACATTTTACAGCTTCAAAAAACACAAGCTAAATGTTAATGTCCACAATAACATTTCTGAAACCAGAAAAAGCCTCATCCGAATATGAAATATCCATGTTTACAATTTTTCTCTCACTGGCAGATGGTTCAGTTTCATTAGTACAAAGCTTTGCACCATCAGCACAATTCTTTTCATCAGCAGAGTTCTTTGGAACAGTAGAATTGCTTTCACCACAACCATCATTACTTTTATTACATCTTCCTTTATTAAAAACTCCTCTTCGTTTCTTAAATACTTTAGTCGATGCTCTAGGCATGGTAAAGTCGATATATTATAGCAATTTTTTTGAAAGTTTAAGCTTAATAATGTTAAAGAATACTTGCGAGTTCAAAAATTATAACGCAGTTTTGAAAGTGTAAACAAACACTGATTTGACCGTTAAAAATACAGTGAAGTTTCAAATGGGTTAGGAAATAAAATAATAAAATGCTTAATTTACAATAAAAGTTACAGATTTTGGTTTATATGAGATGTTCATTTTTTAAGCAAAACTAAGTACTTTGTTTACTTTTACGCTTGTCAAATGGGCGTGGCCCAGTTTCAACGATTATTTAAAAATAGGTTTTTAGGGCTTCTACTTACCCTAGAGGTTAAAGTAAAGCATTTTTAGAAAGGTTAAAATCTGTACTATGTGGAAATGTAAAAATCTCAAATTGTCAAAAAAATCAGATTTTACCTTTCCGACTGCCCTTAATAACACCATCACTTTCAAATAAGCTTTTGGAAGTGTTAATATTTAGGATATGTTCTATATAATTCTACGTAAAAACATAATACATGCATATTTCAGATTTAAGTTCCCCTATGAAAATACATCGCTGTATTTGAGGTAAACAAAACATTCTTAAAATTTCGCAATGTTTAGAGCAGCGTTTCTCAAACTGTGGGGCGCACCCCTTTTAGGGGACGTGACAACTCTACAAGGGGGCGCGAGCATATTGAAAAGTTAGAGAACAAAATATTAAAAAAAAATTACTATAAGTAAAACAAAATACATTCCGACGCAATAAAAAATAAATTACACATTTACACTGATATTACGCATATAAATCAAATATATCAATGCTACACAATGCATTTTATAATTAAGTTAAAAACAAATGTATTAATTATCAGTAACCCCATGGGCTTGTCATATATATAATTTGAAACAAAAATTAACACTTATCTTGATAATTTTTTGTACGGTTTATAATTAAACCTTGACTGCCGATCAAAAGTTTCGCGATTCGCTTCCAAATGCCAACCGTTCTCCACGTTCGCACGCGTATATGACGTATTGGCGGAGGGGGAGGGATAAAGTTAAAAATAATCTGGAATAAGAGTAAATCCTTCGCAAACATTGTCGAGTTCATTTTATTACATTCCAAACTATTCGGAACAATTTTACGGATAGCAGTGCACAAAAAAGGTCGTACTTCGGAAAGACATATATACGTCTGTGGAGAAATAAAAGTTTTTGCTTTGCAAGACGTTTATACACGGGAGGGGGTTCTTAAAGGTTAAAGTCGTATTGTAGTTTTAACGTCAAAGTACAGCATTATTGAATTCAGTAAATTGTTATTGTATGGGGTGCAATGAAAATTATGATTGAATATTGGGTCGCGAGTATTGCAACTTTGAGAAGCACTGGTTTAGAGTATTTCGAAGCCAGGCAGGAGTTAAATAAAATATGAAAATCTCATGAACTCGTGCATCTTCGTATGCACTGGTTGAAATAGTGTATAAGTTCGCATGACAAATTTATTTATGCACGAGGAACAAGTTTTTTTTAGATATTTGTTTAAAAGAGGGAAGAGAGGCAAAAAAGTCGGAAAGTTGAATTATAGCAAGGTTCCTTCAGGTATGGTCAGTGATGGGAGAAATACATGACGCCAACTAGGCGCTGAGCACATCGATAGCTGCAGGCTCGAACTTACCTAGCTATCAAGTAAGGTAAATGTTCATTGTTTGATCTTAAAATAATGTGCCGACATTAGAATAACGCCCAATACTGTGCTCCACCTAAAGAATAGTTGTTTTATTGGGACGGGAAAGTCGAGTATATGCTTTCTGGTAAAAGGACTGATCCACCCTACAGCACCTTCTCCAGAACTTCCTTATTGTCAAGACTGGAAGATATTTTACCAGTAAAGAAAGTAAATCTGTATGTACCTGGGTGTCGCAGCCCAGGAATTTTTTTGAAGGTCTCTAAAATTCCTAGATATCCATAAAAACCGCAATACCAGGTGTATGCATATCAAATGAGACGATTGCCAACAGATGTCGCCACGCATATATGCAAACACGAAATCGTGACACGTGATTTTTTTTTTATAGTTTGACCTTTGATACTCATGTTTATTTTACATTTGGACGAGTTTCAGCGTGCATTGTGTTTTTACTGTGTGAAAATGTCGAATTTTATGCCTTCCGATCACGATTTGCGGACAGCATTAATTTTTTTGTTACCATCTGAAGAAAAATGCTGCCGAATCGCATCAAATGGTTGTAGAAGCATATGGTGGCAATGCTTCGAGCCGTGTGCAGTGCTACAGGTGGTTTGAAAAGTTTCAAAATGGTGATTTCGGTGCGAGAAACGAGGAGCGTGGCAGACCAGCAAAAAAATTTGAAGATGCTGAATTGCAAGCATTACTCGATGAAGATGATGGCCAAACGCAAGAACATCTTGCAGAAGAATTTAATGTTGACCAGAGCACCGTTTCCCGTCGTCTCAAAGCAATGCGCAAGATAATAAAGGTCGATAGATGGG
Source organism: Trichonephila clavipes (assembly GCA_019973935.1). Taxonomy (NCBI): domain Eukaryota; kingdom Metazoa; phylum Arthropoda; class Arachnida; order Araneae; family Nephilidae; genus Trichonephila; species Trichonephila clavipes. The sequence goes on along the minus strand of BMAU01003081.1, from coordinate 254,030 downwards.
TACCACACGAGCTAACGGGCCGTCAACAGAAAAACCGAAAAATCATGTGCGAAATGTTGGTTTCCTCTACAAACGCAAGTAATCTCCATCGTATTGTTACTGGCAATGAAAAATGGATTTTTGAGAATCCCAAGCGTAATCGGTCATATGTTGACCCCGGGCAGCCGTCCAAATCGAACGTAAGGCCGAATCGCTTCGGCCACAACACAATGCCATGTATTTTCTGGGATGAGGATGGACCAATCTATTATGAGCTTCTCAAACCTGGCGAAACTATTAATACTGATCGCTACAAGCAACAATTACTTAATTTGAACGATGCTATACTTGAAAAATGTGAGCAACACAAGAAACGGTAGCACAAAGATTTTCCTTGATGATAACGCACCTAACCACCGTGCTGAACTGACCAAGAACATCGTTAAGGCACTTGGCTGGGAGCCCTTAGCACGTGCGGCTTATTCGCCAGACACAATTCCTTCCGATTACCACTTATTTGCATCAGTGGGACACGCATTGGCTGACCAGCGCTTCACTTCTTACGAAAACGTCAAATCTTGGCTTGATGACTGGCTGGCCTGAAAAGACCGATCATTTTTTTTTGGTGTGGTATTCACAAATTGCCCGAAAGATGGGGGAAAATGTGTAGCTGGCGATGGATATTATTTCGAATCAAGAAATATTAACAGTTTTCGCAAATTTAATGCGTTTTTTTTTAAGAAAAAAAACCAATCGTCTCATTTCCTTTGCATACACCTGGTATATATGAAATATGTTTATGTTAACCAATAAACGAATGCAGTAATAAAATTGGTAATTTTACGAGATCAACCGATATTTTTTAATCCAATATTTAAACAGTGACGCTTACTCTACGATTGGGGAGTATACTCGTCATCGCTCGATTTTTGTGCACACATACAGTGGACAACAAAAGTGTTTGTACCCTTGCAATTTCTTATGAAATTTAATGTTTTCGAATAATGAAAATTTATATTGGAAAAATGCAATTTATGATATCTGTATCTTAATGAAATGACAATTTTTGAAAATGGAATACTATTTAAAAATTAATAGCCAGAAGCTGCTAGAAATTATGCCACAAAAGTCTTCGTACTCTAAAAGATCTCAGCATAGCGAGCCGTTCAATATTGTATTTCTTTCATAGTTTAGTAAGGATGTCTTTTAGGGACCACCACAACAACTTTTAATAGTCTAGGGATAGAGAGGTTTAATCAGTTTTGTAATTTCTGCAACTATTTTCCTCCATGCTTCTGCGATTGTTTTTACTTCTCATTACGTGTTTATATGTCATGTTCTTTTTTTTACTTCAAATTCTCCCCAAATATGTTCTACTGGGCTAAATAAAAGAGATCGAGGTGTTTAGATTTTGGAGACATCAATGGCGTACATTGAGATCGGTTCGCATGGCTTTATTATCCTGTTAAAAATGAAGTCTCCAATATCCAAATTTTGGGTGGATAATTTAAAGTTTCTTTTTAAAATATTTAAATAGAGCTCACGATTCATAATACCATCAAAAAATACCCATTTACCCAATTTTGAGGCCTATTTACACCCTCACGCAAGAACACTTCACCCGCATAGTTCATTGATCCAACTATATAGATTCTAGGGATTGTTTCAGAAAATTCAACTACAGACAGTTTATCGAGACTAGAGAAAATTCAACATTTTTGCCTCCGATGGGCATACAATAGCTTTTGAATGAAAAAAAATGAGGAATTCCATGAATTTGAAACAAGAGCTCTTCCACCGAAGCATGAAGGTTTAGGAGTCTTTGTATGGTCTAAAACGGCTTCAGGATTAGGTAATTTGGTATTTTTTTTATTTATTGTATTGAGAATCCCGAGCTCTATTCAAATATTTTAAAACAGAAATTATAAGTTGTCCGCCCAAAATTTGGATATAGGAGAAGACTTCATTTTTTTAGCAGGATATTGACGCTAAGCAAACTGCTCTGAATGTGCGCCACCGATGTCTATAACCGACTCCAAATTCTGAAAACACCTCCTCAATCCCTTTAAAAAGGAAAAAAAAACACGACATTAACACATTATGTAAAGTAAAAACAATCACAGAAACATAATCTAAAATCGATGCAGAAATTACAAGGAACTGATTACACCTATACCAAAACAATTAAAAGTTGTGGACACTAAAATATATCCCACCAAGTACTAAATTAAGAAAGAAATACAATATTTAAGCTAGTTTTAGATTTTTGTTAAGTGTACGAAGACTTGTGGCGTAATTTTTAGTAGCTTTGATTAATTTTTAGTAGTCATCAATTTTTTAAATAGTATATATATCATCGGCCTAGTTATCAAACTGCGTTACTCCACCGGTGTTACTGATTTAATATAGGAGTGCCATGCGCTAAGCGCTTTTTGGCGCGATTCCTTAATCCTTTTCTTTTGTCTACTCCATGCCTCAGTGCGTGCTCCGCTTTTAATTTATTCCTCGATCAGTGTAATCACTACTTTTATTTCATAATAAAACTAGATTTCGAGGGGAGAGGTGGTGACAAGATTTTAACAAAATAAATACTACAGAAAGTAATATTATTGAATAACACTTCCAGGTGTAAATTACTTACACTATTTTAAGCGTTCATTACACAAAATTTGTAACAATGTGTTACTTTTGCTGAGAAGAGATCCCGCTGAAAAAAAACAAACAAAAAACTAACACTAATATACGTTATCCGCATGGCAACCATATTATCGCACGAAAAAGTATCAGTAAACCATATTGTAATATTATCGCCTATCTTGGCGAACATAAACTTGGCGCCTAGCTCTACTGTATCACATTAGCATTCCAGATGGAGTTACGCAGTCTGATAATTAGACCGACGATATGTCATTCAATTAACAACAAGTTGCAGATACCATAAAAAATTACGTTTCCAATATATTAATTTTATTAGTTGAAAACATTCAACTTTATTTAAAATTGCAAGCGTACGAACACTTTTGGGGTCCACTGTAGTTGCGTACATTCTCAAACGGGGCATCCCTGTTAATCGTTTAAATTGGAAAATAAACGTGCTTTTCCATAGTTAAATGCATACCTAGTCTTTATCCAGCATTGGCTCATCACTAGTCTTATCCCTTTCCCTTTTCAAAGTAACTATCGGGTAATCGGTTAAGCGAGGATTCAAACCAAGTATAACTTTTGAAAATACGTCAAATAAATCCTAGTAATTTACAATGTTCATGGTCATAACCTATGGTTTGGTTCCCAAATTAAGACCTTAATATTCCCCCTTCGACTTTCAACGGTATTTTAACAATAAATGAATCCTGCAACCATCGAATCAAAGATTTCATGTAAAGTTGTCAGGGATGCATTCGATCAATTGTTCAGCTTCTATGAAACATTTGCTTTCAATAAAAAACAATTTTCACGATTGTTAGAAGGGTACTTTAGAACTATATACCCGAGGTCGGAAATCTTATAGATGCAACATTCCAAATCATTACACCAATACGATTCAGGGTGTCAGGCAGTAGGAAATATGTGAAAGGACTATTCCCGTGGTAATACATGTAAAGTTAAGGGACAGAAGTAAAAAATATAGATATTAAATAAAACTATGCATCATAAATAAAAAATTAAATGTATATATATATATTTATATTATGTATTGAGCATCTTTAAGGAATACTGATTTTAAAAAAAAAAGTATTCCTGCAATATGGATAAAAAGTTAAAATTTTAGTGTGAACCTTGCCCTTGCAGAATTTTACTTAATATCAATATACACGGGTTATATTTGTGACTTTTAATTTGGCACACGATTCTGAATGTTTCATTGTTAAACACTTTCTCTGAACTCAAAATTTCTTGAGTAAAAAAGTTTGTTCATAAATGCACAACCAAAAGCCGAAATCATAGCATATTAAATTTTTTTTCCAAACAATTAAATCGCTTTGGCAATGACATACAATTTAAAATAGTTCCCAATTTATGGATAGAAATATCTTCCATATCTTTTTATAACTCTGTAAATTTAACTTTCAACAATTGTGACCCCCCAGACACACACGACGTAGTCATGGCTAATGTTTCATTTCACAAGTAATGCACAATGTTTTGATTTGAATATTTAATACCAAGAATGACTCATTTAAAGAGAAATGCCATTTCTACTAAAATCACATGCCCAGATTCAAAATTTTTTGGCGTTAATTTGATATACGAGTGCTACGCACCAAGTTGTTTACATTCGCCAAGATGGGCACTAACCTTACAATATGGTTACTTATACATTTTTATTGTATGGTAAAGTAGTTGCCATGAGGATGATGTATATTACAGTTAATTTTTATTTGTTTTTGCTGCGGTAACCCTTTTAATTTCAGGCGATTTTTAATAGATTTCTTTAAAAATTTAGCCGTTTCCATTGCATTTGTTCTTCCAGTTACTGCTTTGTTGTATTTTGTGCCATTTTTGAATATGGACATTTAATATTGTTCATGAGTACCAGGAAATTTTTAAAATAAATACGAGGGATGTGCTTTTAGTTATTGTGCATTTCAATTTTCTTTTAAATTATTCATTTTTGAACGTTCGTTGTTCGATGAAATTCAATAAAGTAACTCTGAGCTTTCTTTAATATTGCAAGTTATCAGTAATTATATAAAAATGGATATAAATTTTTTATATATTTTATAATACAATTTTATATAATTTTTATACCGTTGACTTAAAAGTTATTTTACTACATTATTAATAATTCTATTATATGGGTATTATAAATACTTCCATATTTTATGACTACTATTATACATGATTATATTGTATATGAATGTTTAATTATTATTAAACTATTAATTATTAATTGATATTAGTTACAATCCATTACTATATTCTTGATTGGAAGCATATTTCAATACATATTAAAACAGTTCTTTTAGATTATTTTCCTGACGATTTGTAACTCCTAGGCCGCCATCTTGGATTCCGTATCACTCAAGTGCTGCTGCTTGGCGCGTAGTACTCGTATACGAAATCAGATCCAATTTTTTTTTATGCCAAAGAATTCAAAGTGATAGCCTTTAAAAATGCGCGAGGCGCTGAGAGGACAGTCAGAGGTACTTTATTTTATAAATTTGCAGAATGGTGTAAGGTGCCACTGATAATTACTCCACGTGATATGTGGTACGCGTTCTATGGATTGGCGACGCTTGCTAAACACGAACGATCCATTTTATCACACCAAAAAATGCATAGCCAAATGTCGCGATGTACAGTCAATAGTAGTGGGAGCAGTTCTCCCACATGTTTAAACTCAGGGATGACAGTATTTGTAGACATTTAAATTGGCGATAAAATTTGATGTTGCGAAGGTAGAACACTTAAATATCGTTAGAAGTAATGATCTGTGATCTAGAAGCCACACTGTTTAAATAAAAGCTATTAAATGATTATATTACCATCGTGCCACGAAAGCTATCGGTGACAGACATTTCAGTTTTCACCTAATCCCCATCATGTTATTTCTTGTGAAGTGAATGAGTTATATTTACATCGCCCTATAAAGCTGTAAGAGGGTTGGTGATGACGGACCTCATAGTTTTGAACTTTGAACCCTGGTCATGCGACGAGCCGACACCCAGTTTTCAGAACTTCCTCTCCACATCGAGGAGAGGACTTTCGAGCTTTGACATAATTAATGTGCATCTGTCATGTCTGCACGGCGGATCTTCAGCAGTACTAGGCTCGAACTGAAGACACTATAGCTACGAGTCGATTACCTAGCCCACTAGGCTACCACGACTAAGTGAAGTTAAGAGTCTATCAAATAGTAATACGAAGATTTTTTGAAGATTAAGAGACTTACCACTATAGACGAGATGATGGCAAACATGTAACAAGTCAGTGCATAAAATATCTTCATTTTGGAGGGAAGGAAAAACGCCGAAATTAATATTCCAAGACCGGTGAAAAACAAATACGCTATTAGCCAGATTCTTGTAGTTCTAACACCATGATCCGGCTAAAAAAAAATTCGTATTAATATTGAATAAGAAAATCTACAGGTATATAAATGCATTTAGGAGGTACTTTTTTCAAAAACTTCACGGAAGACAGATTTTAGTCAAAAATTATTAAATCGGTAAAATACGAATTTCTGTTCGGATACAGAAATTTTATTCTGAAAAAAAAATTGCAAAAGCCTTGGAATTTAGTCGTTATGGAGGCAGTTAACCCTGACAAAGTTAATTCTGACGAGAGCTTTTTGCCACGAGTAAAAAGATCTATAAATATTCTGAACATGCAGGCTATTTCGGCATAAGTTAGAATGTAACATGTCCTGTCTAGGAAGCCGAAAAGGTCTTAGAGCAACTTAATGTCCTACAGTAATTGTATTCTCAATTGTAGAGACGCTTAAAAAGCCGTTGTAAACTCAATTAGTCTTATTCTGCAATCCCTTGTCAAAATTACGTTTAAAAGATCCCACGCTTTCGTTTAATAATTAACATAAGTATGAGAAATATTCCATTTTTATGCACTTTTGATAGTAAAATTTACATTCGAAAAAGCCTATTCTGATAATTTAATGCTTGCTTCACATTTTAGTTACAAAACGTCTGCGTAGAGGTTTGCATAATCCGATCACGAGGTCTTGAACATGACGAGACCAAATCAGGCAATATCACGAGCCGATGTGACTGTTCTGGCAATCTGTTCAATATTATCCCGATAGAGGTCTTGACGAAAACAGGACCCCTATTTCTTGTAGAGCAGCAAGAATAGCTAGATATATCCCAATAAAAGCCGGATGTATTCCAAGAAACTATTAATGTCTTAAAGAGTCCACTGTTTAATGTACGACACATGGAAAATATATTGAACTACAGCATATCAGTGACGCACACAAAGGGAGGGGTCCGCCCCCCAAAGCCCATGATTTTTTTTTCGATTGATTATAATTCTAAGTATGAACGCAAAATTTAATGAAGTATTTGTTATTAATGATTAATTTTATTAATGCTAATTTATTTAATAATTAGTTTTTACTGTGTTTTGTTCCCGAAAATCGACAAAACGAAAAGGAGCATGATACAAGAATGGTGAACTTTCGACCCCGGACCCCCCTTGAGAAATTCCTGTGTGCGCCATTGCATATCATAACGATGTTTTTAAAGGCCGATTTAGGGAAATTTAGAGCCAGTTTTTCCATTGGATAAATTGTTAACAGTAATAGAATTGTGTTTAGTATAATTATGTAAGCCAACAAGTTTTTTTTTTATGGATAAAATCCATATATGTGGTGTAAATAGATTGGTATCTAAAGTTATATCGAAATTCGAATTGAAGTTTCACTTAAATTTTCAGGACAGAAATTTAAACAAGTCTTAAACATCTGAATACCTAGCATTATGAAGAGTTTTTAACGTCAAATAGAACAAAAACACACACTACACTCATTACAGAGTACACTTACCATTAATTTAATACATTTTTAATGTGAATTTAACTGATAACTGTTCAACAATATCAATGCTTTCAAATAAATGCATGTGATGAATACACGTATTGAACATAATATACAACAAGAGAGTGGTTGTTTGACGAGAGTAGTGATTATCTTGATTCTGAAAGGTAAGTTCTCATATACAAGCTAGTGCTGAGAAATCAAATGGCGCCATAGCGGCAATTGCTGTCGAGGATCTTTAGCGAATAAAACATTTGATTGTTTGGGGGGGTTTAGGTCTATGTTCTGGAATTTTGCTGATGTAAAAGGATAAATACATGCATTGGAATTATAAGAAAATATCTATTGCTTGACGAAAGAAGTAGTCATCTTGGTTCTGGCTAATGGTTAGTTATTTATCATAAGAAAATTAGTACTTTATGCGTCTTCCCGTGACGTTTTTGGAAGGAAGAATAAACTCCTGTTGGGTCGGATCCTAAATGCACACCAATTTATTGTCAGCTTGATGGTATGTTAGGAAAGAGAACCATTGAAGGAAAGTAAACAGTTGGTGCAATTTTGAGCCATTTCCCCCCTTAGTCACCAATAGGGTGAACGAAATTAAGATTTCGCACACCGTTTTTATATAATCATGAATATTTTTTTGAAGTGATAACTTCTTTAGGCACGTTTTCCCTGGAGAGTGAAATTAAATGAACGTCACGCTCGGGTTTGTAACGCTCATCAGTCTGAAATCATGCTCAAGGTCGTCTGCGACATACACCCCCCAAAAAAGACATGACCTAAGGAATGCCGTCTCCTAGCCACCAATTCACAAAGACATGAAATGCAGTATTCTGTTCCGCCACTTCCCTCAATACTCTGTACAAGTTAAGTTCCTATAATCCGATGTCTTATCTGTAGCTTAAGTGGGGCTCCCCCTCTCAAAACTCTTTCCCCCGAAAACGAGTGGCGGTATTCTTTCCAACCCTAGAAGCATGTGATATTTTTTTTTAAAAATAGGTTTAGAGAGAAATCCTACACTAAAACTAAACTTAAAATGCAGAAAAAGGGCAAATTTTTTTTATAGAACCGAGTAAATAGCATAATTATTATCAGCAATATTGCAGTGATCTATATGTTCACGAATCAGAATAGCAATGAACTCACCACATTAATGAAATGTATTTCAAATCTAAAAAGAAAATTAATACAATTACAAATTTAAAATAAGTAATACAGGTATTAAGAAAAAGTTAAATTAAATAATTCAAATACAAGAAAACAAAATATAATTAAGACTTGCCTTGCAGCAGCACCGGATATGTTTGTACAAAACTGCCTTACAATGACAAGAAAGCCAGTATAAGCTAGATTATGCGGTATAAATTTTCTAATCCTTTTTAATGGTTTTGACCAAGATTACTCTCTTCCCAATCAACTACCTGTCTTACTATTCCTTCACTTAAATTAATTAATGGGTAGAATATTGTTAAATTACAACCAAAATTCACAAACCCGAATCGGCTCTTCTGAACAAATTACCTATGATTTTAAGTGGGATTTTAATGTAGATTTTTCAAAAAATCAAAGCCTTTACTAGATTTTTTAAAATCAAAATTCAAATTATGTCAAATGATCCAAGTGAATGCACGACGAAGTACGGAACAAAGTTTGACGGAGTTTTTTTTTTTTTTTTTACATATTTAAATTATTTTGAATCTAAAGTATTTACCATCTATTTCAGCTAACATATAAACCTATTGTTTCCTTCTTATAATACAATTCACAAGTATGATTGTATGTTTTGCAAGAAATATTACTTTACGAGTACAGACATACGAATAAATAATTTTGTATGACAATACTAATATCCCCTTGATTTTTTTTTTATTCTCACCAAGCTAAACCCCGAAATATCCTTAGAAAACTTGAAGTTATCACTTTTATGATGTGGTCATAAGTACACACACACTTTCCCCCTAGATTCTATTAAAAAACATTTTTTCAGTATTTCGAACAAAACTGATGAAAAACTGCAGTAATTATCGAAGTTAGAAGTCCAGAAAAAGAAAAAAAAATTCCGAAATTATCTGTGAATATGTTTTGATCAAGTTAACAAACTTACATATGCACGATATCTATGGCATCTTGGCCCTGCCGACGCAATGATATCGAAGCCGTACATAGCCCAATCTATCGGGAAAAAAAAACTTGTACAGAACTAAAGTCTAATACTGTTGAATGTTTTGTTTCTATTTTATTTACTTTGATGGTTCTTATGCGCAAGTATATGAAAATGAGACTTTAGAGTATCGCAAATCAGCTGAAGAACGTAATAAAAAATTTGCATTGAGTTAGTTACTATTGACGTGTGAGGTTCTTAATTACTTGCTAAATTGGATTAGATGTATTTTATTTATGTCACACCGTGAAGTTAAGCAAGGATTAAGTAAGGCCCAAGGGACCAAGCACAAAGGACTTAGGACTGAAATTCTGACCCTCCATGGGAAAACGATCTCGTAATTAAGTGGCAAGGATGACACCTGAACATGTACCATAATATACAAATCTCCACACCTTGCCAACGTGTGGAATTTGGGATTTAACAGGTGGCTGTGCTCATGGTCACAAACTCATGACTGGTGTGTCATGAGTCGGAGTCCTAGTGCCGTTGAAGTTCAACCATAGAGGGACTGATGCACGTTAAATTTGTCGTGGTTCAAGTTCTCTCGTTGGAGGTTTGGTTAGGGCTGCCAGGTGTGTGTCTCTCGTCACATGACCAAGGATCAAAATTACGAAGTCCGAGACCAATAGCTTTTGAGTTACTATAGAATGCGACGTTAATAAACATTTGCTCATTTAAGAATAGATTTAACAAGCATCAGGCTTTCTACATGTTGGATCTTTAGTGCATCTGGAATAATGATTCTTGAACTTTCAATCACAGCCCTTTATGTATAAATTGATATCATGGACCCCCAAGCTTTTGAATACTCCTTCCTGTTTCCCAATACATGCCTGAGTGAGAAAAACTATTAAGGGTTCCAAAATAATTTTAAGACCGCTTCTGCTACTTATCTTTGAACAAATATTTCTACAATTATTTTTGAAAATATTATGTTGTAGTAATGGCTGTGAAAAAAAATAGAGTATTCTTGAACGAAATACATATTCTAATAGAATGTTTCATTGAGGGCAATTTAGTTATCTAGAGTAAATAGCCCCAATGGCGTAACAGGAAATATTAGATCCCCATCAAAAATAACTTTTGGACCTCAAGTCTGATTTTGCATAGAATTGCAAAATCTTAATATAACATAGGCTTTGGGCCCTCTTGAATCGTGGGCCCCTTTGTGATAGGAATGTGTACGTTATGCAACTGGATGACAAATCTAGTGTAGCTAAGATTTAAGGGTATGTAAAAAAGAGAAATCTTAACAGTAAAAGAGAGGCCTTCGTGTACCTCCTAGAAAGGCCTGGGGACTCCCAGGGGTCCACGGAAAGCAGTTTAAGCACCACTTCTCTAGAACATGAACCTACGAATGGATGGAAGCAGCATCAGCCACGAGTCCTCGAATATGACTATCCAGTTACTGAGCCTACAAGCTAAGGAGGAATGCACAATTGGGCAAATTGAAGTGTTGAACTATTATATTTTTTTTCTATGTATGCTAGGATTTATAATGTTAATGATATAAAAATATCCTGAATAATTTTAAATTCAATTCCATTTATTCTATAAAGATGCGGTACGGCTGAATTTCAATAATTATTAGTCCAAAGTTGAAACTTGAGTAAATGAATTGAATGAAGAAAACGGCGATGAGAGGTAACAAAAACCAGACGATATCCTCCGACTCTTCCCCCAAAAGTACTCAATCTAAACTCAAAGTATATCATGGCAAGAAAGTAACTCCTATTTTTAGTGTGATATAAAACTGATTTCTTTCAGTATAAAAATGAATTTGAATCAATTCTATATCTTCCATTGGGTTCGATGGCCTTCGCCATGTTTCTGATGGCTTTGTTTCCATGCTCATAAAATTTCTAGTTCTAAAGATCATCAAAAAGCCGAAACATGCATGGTTTAAAGTGATTTGGAAAATTTCAAACATTTTTTTTAGTGAATGATAATTTTATGATCCGTTGTAGAGGCTGTATGAAGTTTGTGACACCATTTCTCCAACCAAACTCCAAAAATTCCGCATGTGTTGCTGAAGGTCTCTATGGTAAAGGAATGCACCATTCTTATCACGATTGAACTATGATCATTATTATTAATTTTTGTAGTTCTTTAATGGGGCTGCGCATTGGTATTTAATCTTTGCGAACCTAGTACATTTCCCCAGGAGCTGGAATCACTTTTTAGTGCGGTATCATTTAGGCGATACTAATTACCGCAAGTAATTTTGATGTCGTTTCCTCCCCAGGGGGAGGCACCTGAGCTCTGGCAATGCGAAACCATACTTAGGAATTTAAATTTTCCGAGAGCATCCAAGCCAAACAGGCCCACAAGGGCTTTTTTTCATACCGTTTAATCATACGAGATGGCCGTTGTCGATTTTTTTTTATCATGAAAAACCACCGACTTGATCTTGGTCAAACCTGCAACCTTAAACGTGCAAGGCCAATGACAAACCAACTACGCTACCCAGCTGGCTAATTTTTATATAGCAAACGATTTATTTTGAATCACCAGTGATCATTCTTTTTCATAACTGGACAATTACATTAGGCCTGGAATGCGCATCTCTAAGTGAATTGTATTGTGTTAATTGAATTTTTTTTTCAATTCAAATACAACCCAAATATAAAGCTCTTTTATGAGTCGAAAATATCTCATGCAATTTTCAATTGACGTCTAGAATATACACTAATGGACCAAAAAATTAGCGCACCAAGAAAGAGTCATCAAAGTGAAATGAAATTTTACAGTAATGACTGCTTTGATACAAGTAAATGATTAGAAAATCAAAGAAAAAGGACCATTTATTTCAGAGAAAAAGGCAAAAGAACGGAGGATATAATATCCTGTTGAACTCCCTCTAGCGTTAATGCACGATCGGTCATCGAGGCATACAAGGTCTGTATGATCTCTTGAAAAGTTTGTGCCATTTTTCGTGCAACCTTGTCTCTTGTCTCTAGTTCGTTCAAACTCGTGAAATGCCCAACTCGCTGCCCAAATGATCCCAGATATGCTCGATTGGAGACAAATCTGAGGATCGGGCAGGCCAAGGACGGGTAGTAACACTCTTGCTGTGTGAGGATGAGCATTGCATTGTTGGAAAATGGCTCATGGGAGCCGTTGAATGAGTGGCAACACATGTGGTTCCAGATCGTCATGGACATACCGCTGGGCTGTCATGCTGCCACGGATCAATACTAGGGGTGACCGTGTATTGTAGGCAATGACACCCCATACCATCACACCAGCTATGGGAGTGGTGTGTCGCTGTAAAGCAAAGACAGGATTGAGGCGTTCACCACGGGGTCTTCACACACGAACACGTTTGTCACAACTGCTGAAATTGAATCTGGATTAGTCGCTAAAGACGACCTGGTTTTATTTCGCTGCACTCCAGTTTCCTTGTGCGTGACACCACTCCAAACGGAGGCGTATATGGGTGGGCGTCAAGGGCAGCACACGTAACGAGCACCGGGATCCCTAATGTCCTTCAGCCAGGCGCCTTCGTACGGTTCGAGAAGACACAGGGTCTCCTAGTGAAGGTGCTACCTGTGCCTGAATGGCGGCTGATGAAGCAGTTGGCTGTACGCGTGCATTTCTTACGATGTGGCGGTCTTCTCGACGACTGGTCTGTCGAAGGCCTCTTTAGCCTGGTCTTCATGTAAATGACATCTCTCAGATCTACTGGTCCCAACACCTCCTCACAACACAATCAGAGTGGCATAATTGACGAGCTACTCGCTTAGCTGACCACCCAGCTTCCATCATGCGGACGATTCTCCCCCTCTCAAAGTGTGAAAGTTACTCATATTGTCTTCGAAAACGGCGTAATGACATGTCTACCTCAGGTTTTCCTTCGCAAACGATTATGCACACTCAAATTAGCTTTGGTTACCTATTTTATACTCCACGGAGAACGACGTTAAAAGCCCTCTACCCGCTATACGTAATGCACAATCATGCAGCATTTCCAATCATTTTTATATCTCCCCGACATGTACCTTTATGCGAAGTTTCGTCACGATCCCGTAGTTATTTTTTGGTGTGCTAATTTCTTTGTCCATGAATTCATTTAAGCCTTTTGCAAAGTTTCGCTTGTTTAAATGATTATTACATTCAATAATGACCTTTATTTTGTCTTGACATACTTCTGAAGATTGACTAGGACATTTTGGCTAACTTACAGTGAAAAATCTCTAGAACGCAAGTGATCAAACCTATTCAGCTAACGTGTTTTTTTTAAAGTAATTAATGTAACAAAATTCGCATCTCTTTGTGAAATTTGGCTTATTTCATGTTTTTATGAAAATTTAAGAAAAATGTTCAAAAATTATTATTTTTTGCATTCCGTGTTAAAATCGATTATAAGGTAACATTTATAATCAAAACTACACAGGACCTTTTTTACAAGAATACTTGCCCGAGTAAAACGAGAATTTTACCTGTGTAAGTGTTCTTCTTGGTATGTCTCCACCCACCAATGAGTCCAACAAAGTCAACGTGCTGGTCAATTGACAACCACCAGGTCCTGCCTGGACATAGAACTGTAACCCGAGGATCTGAGGAGATAACCCGAGACACCTCTTATGTACAGATCTAGATCTGCCGCAGGTGTCTTCATACTTTATTTTCTCACGGAACCCTTTAGCTTTAAGGTGTTTTTTGGGGATTAATGTAATATTAAGATTACATGACGTAATATTAATGTAATTTACTCGTTAATAACTCTAATTTGGGCTTCAGGTGTTCCCTTACCCTTACGATATAATTAGTGAATGGGATAACATGCGTTTATATTACTTTTGTTGAGGCTTCTAATGGTGCCTGAACTCTCACGTACATTACTTCAAAGTAAGACTTTCCGTGGAAGAATTTCTTTGTCTCCCCCCCCCCGATGGGAGGTGTGGTCAGCGTTTATAAACATGGCTAAAGACTGTGCTTCTCAAACTTGAAATATATGCGACCCAATATTCGATTATAATTTTCATCGCGCCCCCTTCCATACCATAACAATGTATTTATTCAAATAATATACTTTGAAGTTAAAACTATATTACGACTTAAACCTCTTTAAGTGCCACCGGCGTATATAAGCGTTACGCTCAACCAGTGCGTTAATTGCCCAGGACGCATGTATACGTTTTTCCAAAGTACATTCTTCTCAATGCACTGCTATCCATAAAATTATTCCGAAAATTTTGGAATGCATCAAAGTGAACTTGACAGTGTTTGCGAAGAATTTACTTATTTCATGGGATTTGCTTATTTATTAGTTTTCTACCCCCTCCCCTCAATACAACCTATAGGCTCGCCTACGTGTTAAAAAGTGGCATTGTGTGGGGAACGAATCCTGAAATTCTTATTCCGAATTTAAAGAATTAAGATAAGTGTCAATTTTTGCTTATAATTTTATACATGGCAAGCCCGTGAGAGAGGTCACTGGTAATTAATGAACTGGTTCTTAACTTAGTATTGTTAAATTAATTATAAAATACATTGCGCAGTATTGATATATTTACAAGTTTGTGTTATATCAGAGTAAATGTGTATTTTACCTTTTTATTGTGACAGAATATAGTTTGTTTACTTTCAGTAAATTTATAATTTTTTAAAATAATCTTTTGTTTTCGATTTTTCAACATATTCGCCCTCCCCCTCGTAGGGTTATCACGCCTCCCTAGGGAAGTGCGTCCCGCAGTTTGAGTGAGTGAGTGAGTGAAGATTAACGTCGCACTGTTCAGCTACACGAGGGCTTTTGGCGACGGACCACGTAATTTTGAACCATGATCAAGTGACGTGGATGACACCTGAGCTGGCACCCCCCTCTCCTAACTACCACACCACACCAACGGGAGGACGTTTCAGCTCTCAACAGATTTAGCGTTCATCGCTGCCCTACACGGTGGGTCTTTAGTGGTACTGGGCTCGAACTCGTGACAAAGCCAGCCACGATCCGATGCCTATACCACTCGGCTACGCGGCCACCCCGCAGTTTGAGAAACACTGGCTTAAGATATTCGGGATCAACCGAGCTTTGGAGACATCTCAAATCTATTTCGCGTACACCTATTTTTAATTTTTACCGCTAGTTTTTACTTTTACTTGTGGAGCCCTAGGGTTCCATGGAACATACTTGTAAAACCACTGCTCTACAGCAACGTTTCCTTGAGGACTCTGAAGAAATCGCGAAGAGACTTATCACTAGCTGATTGACAAGAGTGGACTCACTCTTGAAACCAAGCTACAACGAAACGTGGGCCAAATGGCACGCAAATGTATCCCCAAGACACCAATTGTACCCCTATAGGATGCCAAACACGTCAAACAAGCATATTGGTAAGCCAAAAGCGTAAAACAAAGCAGAATTATGCAACAAAAAATTAATAAAACCACTATTAAATGTTAAATTAAAAAATAATTGATAGAAAGATGTTGCGAATTGCTAATTTCAGCCCCTGGGGCAGCCAATCGGAGTCAATGTTCACTGTACCCAGCATCCAATCAGAGAGCAATCTCTTAGCTCTCAGCCAAGCCAAAAAACTCAAAGACTTTCCACCCAGATGAAGAACCATAGCCACGCCTCCCGGATTCCATCGCTCGACCAATCGCCATCATGCCACTCAGCAGAATGGAAAACACCACTTTTGCCATGCCCAGCATCATAGACTCTCACGATATGGGATTGAGGACTGTTTACAGTCCAGACGCCCGAAAGTAAACGCCTATTCAACGAATTGCTAATTTGTGTATCAGTTCTAGATGGAAAAAGACATGAATAACAAAAGAGACCAAATAGAGGAGAATCACTAAGGCAACACGGGAAATCTGTTGGAAGAGTGAGAGTTGTATTAACGTCGCGCAACAAAGCAACACTAGAGCTTTTAGCCACTGATCTCGTAATTTTGAACCCCAATCAAGTGCCGAGGACGAGATTTGTACCTGTGGCACACACCACTCCAAACCACTACACCAAATGAAGGACATTTAGTCTCGTCAGTTTTAATGTGCATCGACTCTGTATGTGATGACCTCCAATGGCACAAGACTCGAACTAATGACACGGATGTCACGAGCTCGTGACCATAACCACTAGGATACGAAGGCTTAAAAAGCTCTTGGGGGAAAGGGAATGCTCTCGGACACCTCGTGATTGTCACACCTTAGTTATGCAAAGGGTGACTCCCCACCCCCTCCCAAGAAGCTGTTTAGGTAATTCTTATAAAGAGTGTTTTTTTTTTCCAGGTATAGAAGTTTAAGTTGGCATTACTTTCCAAGATGACAACCGATTTAACAGCTATCAAGTGATTTATTCTCAGTTTGGTTTGGCAATTCATCAAAACGATCATTAAGCAAGGCGTAGATTCGTCGAATGGGCCCAAAACGAGAATGCCGTTGTTCCCGATTTTCATAAGCGATTTTTGTTTAGAGATGAAGCGCACTTCTGGTTGAATGGCTATGTCAACAAACAAAACTGCCACATTTGGAGTGAAGCTAATCCACAAGTGTATGTTGAAACACCGTTACATCCATAAAAACTGACTCTTTGGTGCGCTTTATGGGCTGGTGGAATCATTGGTCCGTACTTCTTCAAAAACGATGAAGGCCACAACGTTACATTCAATGGTGATCGGTATAGAGCTATGATTACTAACTTTTTCATTCCTGAATTGAACAATCATGATGTCCAGGAGCTGGGGTTCCAACAAGACGGCGCAACATGTCACACAGCTCGTGCCACAATCGATTTATTGAAATACACGTTTGGTGACCGCCTAATTTCACGTTTTGGACCTGTGAATCGGCCTCCAAGATCTTGTGATTTAACACCGATAGACTGTTTTTTGTGGGGCTATGTAAAGTCATTGGTCTATGCGGATAAGCCACAAACGCTTGATCATTTGGAAGACAACATTCGCCGTGTTATTGCCGATATACGGCCACAAATGTTGGAAAAAGTCATCGAAAATTGACGTCCAGATTGGACTACATACGAGCCAGCCGTGGCAGTCCTATGCCAGAAATCATATTTAAAATGTAATGCCTCAAGATTATCTTTCGAATAAAAAAAATTCATGTCAATCGAATAATACATCGTTGTTTTATTGCAATTTAAAGTTCTATACCTCTGAAAAAAAACACACCCTTTAATTGCATTTATAATTCACCTCAAAATAAGATTTAACACGAATGTATGTTTTCAATTTTGGGCTTCAAGCAGTTCGTACTTTTAAATTTATGAATAAAATGTTGTGCGTTGAAACCAATTTTCAATTCAAAATCTTATACTTTACTTCAGAAATCACCGCACAGGTTGATTGATTGATTGAATATTAACATCGTACTGTTCAGATACACGAGGGCTTTTTGTGACGTAATTTGAACCATGGTCAAGTGACGTGGACGACACCTGAGCTGGCACCCCCTCTCCTAACTACCACACCACACCAACAGGAGGACGTTTCAGCTCTCGACAGATTTAACGTGCGTCGCTGCCCTACACGGCGGGTCTTTAGTGGTACTGGGCTCGAACTCGTGACAAGGAAAGCCACGGTCCGATACCTATACCACTCGGCTACCGCGGCCACATCGCTGCACAGGAATTTGGAAGATTAATTGGATATGAAATAAAAACTTTAGAAATATTTTATTCAAAGTAACAATAATCATGAGTAAAAACTGAAATAACAGTAGATATTCAAACAGTCGAAAAAATTGCAAATATGTCCAAATCAGGCTCGTCACATATCAAGTATGTTGTAAAATTGTTAAAATCATAAGCCATGTTCAAGCAATTCCATGTCTTGAACTTCGTTCTGTACAGGCATTTGGTTTCCTGAATAATCTTCAAGTGGTAAAAAGGCCAGTTTGAGAATGTAATTTTCAAACGATAAAGTTGTATTTGAATCAAAAGGTATTCCGGATGCTTTTTGACGTCTTAGAAACTGATAATAACTGAATATCCTCCAAAGAACCTACAAAGTATAGATTGTTAGCTAGGAACATGCATTGTGAAATATCATTGATACTATAATTGAAAATGCTTTCAAATCTCAAAATCAATTTCTTTCAAAGTAATAAATGGGTACTTTCCATTTCACCGACACAAATATCGTCAAGCAGGCTTTATTGGCAACAATACTCAATACACATAAAAAAAATGTTACTATTTCAAGCTCAGTTTTTCATGCAGTTTTGATGAAATGCATCATGAAAAAGGAGTTACTGACAAGAAAAGATCACGATTTCTTTTGGAAATATAGTGGTAAAAGAATACCAGGATGAGAGAGAACATTTCATTTGGCTTCGATTGTATCATTTTTGGCGATTTTATCGCTTGCGCCAATGAAATGAAAAAGTACCCGATAATGTTATTGAACTAATAAAAGTTAATATTTTTAAAAAAGGTTTTGCTCTATATAATTCTATGTCAGAAAGTTCAGGTACACATTTTCACATTTTTATAAATATATCGCTATGTTTCGCATGACATTCAGAGTTGCCAGTGTTTTGTTATTATGCAATAGCAATTTAATAAACTGATTATATATATATATTAAATCCTTATTTCCTTTCTCCAATATAGCCTTCTCTGAGCGTATGCAATCTGCATACGCACACGATTCAAAATAGGCAAAATTTAGTGCTCTATCTATTTTCCCCCCTTCGACGAAAAACTCGTACATGATGCGAAGCCAGAAATTCCATTATGGTTGGTCTAATGGCAACAATATTTAAAGCTGAAATAGATCAATTTTGAATAAATTATTCTTCATATAGCTTTCATGAAAAATATATTTTGTTGCCCTTTCCCTGATCCTTTAAACTGATAACGTGAAAACCTATTAGAAGATTCCTTAAGTTTATGCTTTATAAACACAGAATATTTCAACAATTTGTTTTTGATGACATCTGATTAACCGAGTCAAATATATTCATGAAATTCTTTGTGGCAAGAGGCTAGTTTTACATCTGTCATTAGTCGCAGGTTTTAGCAATGTACAGGAGGTGTAAATACGATTTGACTCTGTTCCACCCCCATTTTTGAGGGAGAAGATCCGGGGGTTTAAAGCCTCCCACTTCTATTCCTCTTCTTCGAGAGAACTTAATGATCGACAAATGCTTAGAGTGCCCCCATGAAAAGGTACTGCACATTTACAAACATCCATGCTTTCTTTGGGATTCGAACACAGGCCCTAAGTCACGGCAGTCAGCGTCGCTACTCATTACACAGGATAGATTGTTTTAAAAGTTTTAATTGGTGAAAAGAAAGATGCGAGATGTATCTAGTGTGACGCTTTGATTTTGAGGAGTAATTAATAAATTTCTGATACTTTTTCTTCAAAGTAACAATCCATGCATTCAGAGTTAGCGAGAAATCAAACTAAGACGGGGGAACTACTAAGAATACACTAAAGTAAGCGTAGTGATTGACCATTTACAAAGGTATGCGTTGGTCCCCCCAAACTACCTTATCAATCATTACCATAATATCTCGACTTTCAGTGGCATCTGACCATCGAGTCATAACCTGGCTATAAAGATAGCGCAGGGCTTCATTGAGGGATTGGTTTAATCTCCCCCATCCCATTCAGTTTCTATAAATACTCATTAATTAGCTTGTACAAAAAGTATCACTTAAACAACTGTTAGAAATATACATTGGTGTTCAAAACTGAAAACTTTCAGATTTGGACGATTATCCCCAGAAGAACTTGATAGATTATAAAGAAATTCGGTATGTACATGAGGTTGAAATATAATGCAAATAAATAACTATTCAGCAATTATAACACACACTCATTGGAGTCGGCAGGTATGAAACAGCAGTTGCAGAATAGAAAAAAAAAATTGGTTAATAGGGGTTATGGTTCTACTTACAGATATACAGACCTCGAAACGTGTTTTATACTGGAAATGAGGGAATTTGAGTTCCTATTGTAATTAATACCACTCGATCAACGACTGTTCGAGGGGCTGTGAGTTGCAATTGCCCACTTTATAGCGTTCCAGAGACACTCTATAAGTGATCTGACTCACTCAGCGAATTTCGTCATTTTTCAGAAATTTGTCGACCAGATGAGCTTCAAGTGACCTAACGTTGTCATCCATTAAAATAAAATCAGGGCCAACTGCACTCGTGAAGAGGTGAATATAGGATGGCAAGACCTCATCCCTATACCTTACAGCAATTACAGTGCCTCTTTCAAAGTCATGGTAATGCGTGCGGCCATATTGAACGTGATGCCTACTTTGACCAAGAGGTCACCACTGTGCCGTAATAATTAATTTCTTTGACATTGAACTACAGGTAGCGGATCCATGGTTCTCTCCATATAAAAGTACGGCGATAATCACTGGTTAGGCTGAACTGGTAGGCATCAGTGAAAAGAACGGTCGATCATTGACCCATGCTTTAATTTGTACGATATCTGCATTATTTTAAACGAACTCTTTTTACAGAACTAAGAGGGAAGCAAACAATAGGTCTTTCTAACAGTCTTCTCTCACGAAGTCTTTTAGAAACAGTCACTCTTGAATCGTTGATTTCTGTGGCAGCATAAAATTCGCGAGACAGCAGAGAAGCTGTAGCATCCTTGTTATGCCTACCATTAATGAATAAATAGCGATCTTAGACGATGATCTTTAGATGATCCTGTCCAGGGTTTCTCTCGATGCATCCGGTATCCTGAAACTGTTTCGATAAGTTCAGCACGACGCTGGGCTTTAAATTGAATTCTGCACAGATCTGGATTCGAGACTGGTCAGCGTGTAGTTTACCCATAATTCCCCACCTCATTACTTAATCTGAAAGTTGGTGACAATGAAAAATAAAAACCCAATTTAGTGAGGTGTGCTGGCGAACGAAATGCGGATTTTGGGACGCATACTCATAAATCCTGTTATTCGACTATCTCTGTCCACACACACGTATATGTTCACGTATTCGACACATAAATAAGTTATTTATCTTTGCTTCGAAGCATTTTCAGATTTCGTTGAAATATTTTCATGAAATTTGATTAAATATGCAAATTTTCTTAGTTTTGAACACCAATGTATATCAATTATTTTAAGTTTCGTGGAGAAATATGGTTAATACTGTTTAATTTTAATATTGAATAATTGCCTATTAAGGCTGTTTTCGCAATATGTAAGAGAGCGTGATCTTGACGCGGAGCAAATTTTCGGACAGAAAAAGTGCCTCAATTTTTATAAAATTTTGTAACATTGTAACTCATGCATTTGTTCATAATATAGTGTTTTAAAATTTCAAAATATTTCATAAATTAGTTTTTGTTTTTAACATGTGAAGGGATAACTCATTTAGCATTACGGTGCAGGGAAGAAATGCAAAACACATTTTATAAAAGAAAAAAGTGTCAACTTGTATGAAAATGAGTAGTATGATAAAATAAGCGATTCTCTACAGGATAGTGTAGTCCGAATATAATATTAACGTTTGAGTACTTTTATATCTGAAAAAAATATTCTGAATTTAGCCCCTATTCTTTAACATTGGCCGATTGATTGATTGAATATTAACGTCGCACTGTTCAGCTACACGATGGCTTTTGGCGATGGACCACGTAATTTTGAACAATGGTCAAGTGACGTGGACGACACCTGAGCTGGCACCCTCCTCTCCTAACTACCACACCACACCAAAGGGAGAACGTTTCAGCTCTCGGCAGATGTAACGTGCATCGCTTCCCTACACGGCGGGTCTTTAGTGGTACTGGGCTCGAACTCGTGACAAAGCAAGTCACGGTCCGATACCTATACCACTCGGCTACCGCGGCCTTAACATTGGCCGAAGGTTAACACGAGGTTTACAGGCGACAGACCTTTTAATTTTGAAACAATCGCTACCTTGATCCGAGTTTTTCAATGAAGTTACGAGTTAGTAATGCATAGAGATTTTTGAGTATATTAGAAGAGACTTACCACTATAAGTAAGAGATTGGCGATTCCGTAGCAAGTGCTAGTCAACGTAAAATATATATCTTGTTCCGTGAAGATATAAATCACCGGAAATACCAATCCAAGAGCGGAGCAAACAATCATTAACATTAGCGCAGCTCTTGTAGTTCTAACACCACAATCCGGCTGAAAGAAAATATGAATTTGACTTTGTAAGAAAAAAGCAATTATAATATTCTTGAATTTAGATTTCGGTCAGAGTTATTAAACGGATAAAATGTGAATTGTGTGTGGAAATTTCTTTTCGAACAAAGCAATTTTGCCCTTAAATAGAAATTCAAAACCTTAGAATTTCTTTAAAAGAGTTACTTAAAAGTACAGCCGAAAAGAATCTTCCCTAAAAAAACTAAAGATTTTGCCTTGCGCTTCTGCTACAAGTTATAAAACATTCATAGAGAGGCATTCCTGTATTAGCGTCATCGAGCCAAATTAGCGTCACTACCAAAACCTGACTGATGTGTATTCTTTCATATAAAATACGTTAGAATATTTGTTGTTTAGATATCAAAGTACGTTTCGCATAGCGCCAATATATATGCGTAAGTACCTATAGAAAAATTCATGCCTTAAGAATTAGCATCTTCGTTACCTTAAAATTTTACGCTTTTATTTTGAAAAAAACTTACCAAATTGAAATTTGAAGTATAATATAATATTTCATAGAAAGCTTTCTTTAATATATTGCAGTAGTTTTTAAAAGGGATTTACCAATTATTTTCAGCCTATTACCATTAAAAATCATTGTAGATGTATCTGAACTGTATTGGGTTGCCCATCCGAGACTGATGACCAAGTCTGGAGCAAGATAAAATAATATGTGCCAATAGAGCTATCGATGCTTTGGTTCTTGACCATGTTTGATAATATGTACGTATAAGGCAGTGTTTCTCAAACTGTGGGGCCGTGACCCATAATGACCCTATAAGGGGGCGCAAGCATATTGAAAGTCGAAAACAAAAGTTTATTTTTAAAAAATATTAATTTACTAAAAGTAAACAAACCAAATGCATTCTGATACAATAAAAAATAATGTACCCATTTACACTGATAATACACGGGATACAGGGATTGTCATACATAAAAATATAGGCAAAAATTAACACTTACCTTGATCATTTGTACGCTTTGTAAATAATCCCTTAAATGCCGATTAAAAATTGCTCGCTTTGCTCCCTAATGCTACGGTTTAACATGTATGTGGTGTATACTGGATGGGGTAGAAAAGGAATAAATAAGTAAATCATTTGAAATAAGTAAATTCTTCGCAAACTCTGTTAAGGTCATTGTATTGAATTCCAAAGCCTTCGTAATAATTTTATGGATAGCAGTTCACAGAAAAGATCATACTTCGGAAAGACGTATATATACGTCTGGGGCAATTAATGCACTACTTGAACAAGACATTTATATACGCCAGGGGCATTTAAGAGATTCAAATCGTATTGTATGTTTAGCGTCTAAGAATAGTATTATTGAATTTAATACACTGTTATTGTATGCAGGAAGGGGGCGCGATGAAAATTATGATTTAATATTGGGTCGCAAATGTTGAAAGTATGCGAAGCACTGGTATAAGCTAATGCTTCATTTCCTTTGTCTTTCAAAAACTTCTGGAGAACACGTGTGTTCGCCGGTTAGGTTGGATCGTAATTTAATACACACCTTCACTTACAAGGCGAGTGCAAGGCCTTGGGTTCCCTGATTAAGTTCAAATTTTGTAGGATGGTAGATTTAATTTCCCTGTTGATGAAGATATATGGTTATAGGGGGATCATCTACTCAATAATACTCAATTCACTTGTAAAATTCAGTTCTGTAGTAAACTGTTTCATGTAATGGGTAACATTCCACTAATTCGATGCGTGAGATGCTTTTCGAAGTTATTTAATTTGATTTTATGACAAATTTCACCATTGTACGGACAATGAGGGGTAAGAAGCCCTTGTCAATCTTATACTAATTCTATTAATCTGATAAATGCTTTATACTTTTTGTTTCTTTTCACAATTTGTTTCCATGCACGATTAACCGGCAGTTAAAGAGCCTTTTTCCCATTCTTGTAGAATGATCTTATTGTTTTGTAATATATATTCTGAAATATTATACGAATGATAATGACAAATAAAATACGTATAAAAGGTTTCTAGCCATTAACGACATTTCAACTCTAGTTCATTTAAACTCCATTATGTATCTATATGTAAAAATAGACAAAATAAAAAAAAAGTTATTCACATCCTCCACGGACTATAAACCCGGCCACTAATGGCAAGGAACACCGATCCCCGTTGTTGCCTCTCTCAACCCATTACGTATAATCGTTCGCTGCAAAATTGATTTTAGGAGTAAATTGCATCTTCAATTGCAAATATCTGAAAAATTGAGTAGCGACACCAACTATACTCATTTATCTTCAACAGGGAAACTAAATCTATCATCCTTCAAAATTTTAACTAAATCAGTGATCTAAACACCTTACAGTCTTCTTGTTAGCGCCATTTTGGCCAACTGACAGACAAAACCAACTGTTAGACAAAAAGCCCATAACAAATAACTGTTGAACTTATCTAGAGCCCTTTTTTCCCTCTATCATCAAAGGTGGGAACTAAGGATTTTACTTTATTTTAATTTAATACAAAGAAAACTTGTGTGTGAATGTTTTTCTAGATTCTACTCAGAAAATCTTCATCAGGATTTAACACTAAACAGAGAAATAATTGCAACTATCAACATTAGAAATATTTAGAAAAAAAGTCTGATATAATCTACAAAAATATTTTATGATAAATTTCTCAAACTTACATATACACGGAGTCTCACATATCCTACCGAATCAGAATCAAAGGATTCTACGCCCACGCTAGGTAAAGGAGTACAAAGCAAAACCATTGCTTAGGCTAAAGAGAAAGGAAAAACATGCACAGAACTAAGATCAGATACCGATGAATATTTTGTTTATATTTTAATTTGCATCGACGATTTTAATGCGCGGATAACTGAAAATGAGATTATAGGGCATCATATACGAATTATAAATAACGAGATGAAAGGAAATTACATTGTACGAGAGTGGCTTTTCAGGTTTAAGGTTTTTATGTTCTGGCTAAATTTGATTTGAATTTTTATTAAAATTTTATTTTAAAGCTGTACAAAAGCGAGGGTTATTAGCAAATGCCTAAGGAACAATGCACATCCTAAAGGGTTAGTTACATATCTGCCCAACCTTTCGGGAAATGGCCCTCAAACTTCAACTGCAGTGAATCAACCATGTTAAATCTGTTAAGGCAGAAGTGAGCGAATGGGCTGCATAACTTAATCTTTAAAATTTCTTACTAAGTCAACGAGAGGACTTTCAATTTTAAAGGGTGGCCGCAATTACTTAGCTCGTGACTGGCGTCATCGAATTATGGATTCGAGTCCTGATGCAGCTAAAAATACATTGCTTAGAGGGGCTGATGCACGTTAAATATTTCAAGGCTCAATATCCTTACATTGTCATTGTGCTGTAGTTTGGAGAGTGGAGTGATAGCTCAGGTGTCGTTTTAGTCACTTGCGGGTTTCATTACGAATATCACTCGTGTTCCCTTGGACAGTGAGAGAATATAGTAGAACCTTTTTTTGTTTGGTAGATAGGGACAGCATAAAAGTAACCACACAATAAAAAATATTCGAAAATTTCATCAATTTTTACATATAACAAACATATTCGTCGAAAGACTACAGAAATTTTTTTTAAGCGGTGGAGATTGGCGTATTTTCAAAGTCACACTTTGAAAATACGCCAATCGTTTTCAAAATTTATGAGAAAGTACTTCCATGACAAAATAAATAATTAAATTACACATGGAAACATTATAAAAACTTTTAGTTTCCCATTGTATACTAAGAGAAATTTTCAAAATGCTCTTGCATAACCCACTGCTACTCATCGTAATCAAAAGCGTTCATATATCTGCTATGAATAAGTTCAAAGTCGTTTTCGTCTCACTTGAAGATACAATTTCATCTACACCAGTGCTTCTCAAACTTTCATTACTGGCGACCCAATTTTAATCATAATTTTCATCGCGACCCCCTCCGTACAATAGCAATGAATTGATTTAGAAATTAACGCACTGAAAGCTACAATATTACTTTAATTATATAAACCGTACAAATTATCAAGATAAGAATTACATTTTATGTATAATTTTGTATATGACAAGCCCATGGGAGAGTCACTGGTAATTATTAATCTTGTTAACTTAGTATTGATAAATTAATTATCAAATACATTATGCAATACAGATGCATTTATAAGTATATTGTTGGGGGTGAAACGAGCGAACTATTTTTTTGGCGGAAGGATAACTGAGTAATCCGCCCACGCGCTCTTTTCCCGCTTCACTCCCACGCATTCCTTCTACGGGTTGACGAGCTGACCGGTCGCTGTGTGCTTTTGGGTCAGAATTGCTGTGTGCAGTATCCGTGATCGTTATTTTCGTATTTGTATGAATAAATGTGCTGTCCCAAGATACCTGAGTGGAAGTAATTTCACAAAAAGAACAACAAGTGGCAGCAGAGCGTGGTTAATCTGTGTGATGTTTTAGTTGACTTTGTGAACGTTTAAACCTTTCTACCTACAATGGATAAGATAACTATTCCGGATTTAAACGGAACGAACTATTTTATTTGGGAGCTTAAGATGAAAGCTGCCCTTAGCTTAAAGAGATTAGACTCTCTAATCTTAAACAAAAAACCTGAAGACCTTACCCGTAAAGACGAGATTAAGTGGCTTTCGAAAAATTCAGATGCAATAGCATACATTAAGTTATCGCTCGCAGATGTACAAGCCTTACAGTTCGCGGCGGAAGACAACGCGTAAGTGCTGTGGGATAAAATTAGAGCGACTTACATCGGCAAAGGCGAAGACCGAATAATTGATGCGGGCAATGAACTCAAGAACATCCGAATGAAAAATGGTGAAACTGTAGCAGATTATATTGTAAGAGCGCGGGGGATTTCGACTAAGTGTCACTCCCTTGGACTGGACGTGTCGCTGAGGTAATTGGTCTACCATACCGTTAAATGATTAAATGGAAAATTCTCCAAAGTGCGGGATATTCTGAAAACGCAAAGAGGAAAGAGCATGGACGAAATATTACAAATTTTAAGGGAAGAAGAAGCAACTTTAAACTTGCCAATTAAAAATCGCATGGATGGAATTAATGAAGCCTTTTATTGTAAGAGAAAAAATGAAAAGCAAACG
The DNA here is from genome assembly GCA_019973935.1 of Trichonephila clavipes. Lineage (NCBI taxonomy): Eukaryota > Metazoa > Arthropoda > Arachnida > Araneae > Nephilidae > Trichonephila > Trichonephila clavipes. The sequence goes on along the minus strand of BMAU01003081.1, from coordinate 226,163 downwards.
AGACTGTTATATTTGCAGAAAATCAAATCATCTAGCTAAGGACTGTTATTATAGAAACAAGAACTCTCCAAGTACAAGCCAAAGGAATATAACACAAAGAAACAATTCGTCTAAAAATGGACATGTGTATTTACAGCTTCCCATCAAATAAAAATATATAATATATTAGTTGGTTCAAAAATATTAGTCCAAAAGTTATGGACATTTATTTAGCCGATAAACATTCTAAAATGATGAGTCAAGGAACTGGAAACGTTTCAGCTAAAACTGTGAGTACAAAACATTGTAATTCTATTAATCTAACAATTACTGATGTCAGTTATGTTACTCAATTAAGATGTAATTTATGGTCTGTAACATGTTTAATGGATATAGGTTGTAAGATTAAATCAGAAAATAATTGTGTATTGATGTATGATAAAAATAATAAGTTAATAACTAAAGCATTTAAAAATAATGGTAGATTAGAAATTAAATTAGAACCTATGTATAATTCTGAGTGTTTTATTTCTGACTAATCTACTAATAATTATGAAATTTGGCATAACAGGTTATATATATATATGTCATTTAAATTGTAAATATATGCTTAAAATGAAAGATTGTATTGATATTGATAATGTAAATAATTTCACATGTGATATTTGTGATATAAGTAAAGTAACCAGAAAAACTCATCGATATAAATCAAAGCTCACAAATTCTTGAGTTGCTCCATGCCGACCTGTGTGGTCCAATTAATATCGAATCGTACGGTGGTACAAAATATTTTATAGTAATTGTAGATGATTTTTCTGGCATGTACTTTACTTATTTCTTAAAAATAAATATGAAGTGTTTGATATATTTTCTGAATTTAAAGCCAAATATGAAAATTTAACTGATAAAAGGATTAAAAAGATAAGAACTGATAATGGGTAAGAATTTGTAAATGAACAACTAGATACTTACCTGGCTAATTCAGGAATATTTCATGAAAAAACTATTCCGTACAATAGTGAATTAAATGGCAAGGCAGAAAGAGCCAACCGTGTTCTTCTAGAAAGAGCTAGATCTTTATTATATGAAAGTAAATTTCCTTTAAAATTTGGGCTGAAGCTATTAATTGTAGTACTCAAGTATCTAATGCTACACCACGAAAAGAGTAAGAAAAAATCCCATTAGAAATTTGGACAGGTAATAAACCGAAATTAAATTATCTCAAAAAATTTGTCTTTGTGGCCTCTATTTTCACGTTCCGAAAGTGTTGAGAAATAAATTTGAAGTTCTAGTAAAACGTGGAATTATGCTAGGATATGCTAGAGAAAGGAGGGGATATCGAATTTATATTAAAAATCAAAAAGTAATTGAGGAGAGATCAGTTAAACTCAATGAAGAGGTAAGGTCTTTAAGAGGTAGGAATTATTTAGGTGAGATTGAAAATGAAGCATGAAGGGTTGTCTAATTTTGATATAAATAATGGACCTGTAGCAATTGAGAATAACTCAATTCCCCTTCAGACCACGTCATCGCCTCAGACAGGCAGAATCCAAATTCCGGTACTTGAATGATGTGCAAAATCAAATCCCTGTTAGAAGATCGGAAAGACTAAAATCTAAGCAGATGTCTGTTCATTTGGTGAATAATGTACTAAACTTTTATTTTGAGGCAAAAAATAGTGCTAATTGGCAAAATTGGAAATTAGCAATGGAGAAAGAATTAGATTCGTTAGATAAACATAAAGTTTGGGAAATCGTACAAAAACCTGCGAAATCAAAATTAATAAAAACTAATTGGGTATATATTAAGTTTAAAACAAGATGATGCTGGGAAAAAATATAAAATACAAAGCAAGGCTTGTAGCAGCTGGTTTTAATCATATTAAAAACATAGATTATTCTGAGTCGTATTCACCAGTTGTAAATATTGAATCTTTTCGATTGTTAATTGCACTTGCAGCTAAATTAAAGTTAAATGTTAATTTCTTTGATGTAAAAACTGCATACTTATATGGTGATTTAGAGGAGACGGTGTATTTGTTACTCCCCTCCTGGTTATGAAAAATTAATAGATGACAAAGTTTGTAAATTGAAAAAGAGTATATATGGTTTGCCACAGTCTGGTAGAAACTGGTATATGAAAATAAAGGGTGAATTAGAAAATTTTGGTTTAAAACAATTGGCTTCTGATAATTGTGTTTTTATTAAATCTGATAATCAAAGTGTTCTTATATTATGTATGTAGATGATTTAACTATTTCTTTGTAACAATGATAAAATGTATAAAAATATTGTTAGTAAGATTAAAAATGTATTTGAAGTGGTTGAAAACAAAACTAATAAGTTTTTAGGCATGGAAATTGAAAAATGTGAAAATGGTATTTATATATCCCAGTGTGACTACATTAATTCACACACATTATTAGTCAAACATTATTTAGAAAATTGTAAAAGAGAGAGTATGAAAACTCCACTTGTGAAGGGGGACGACAAAATTTTTCCCTCAACAAATGAATTTATTGATATTACTATGTACCAGGAATAAATTGGTGAACTTTTATATTTAGCTAATAGAACTCGTCCTGATATTTCTTTTGTAACGTCTTATTTATCCCAATTTAATCATAATCCAGAGAAGAGACATTACAATTTGGCGAAACGAGTGTTAAGATATTTGATGGGCTAAAAAGATAAAAAAATTGTTTAATGAAAAAGAATTTGGTATTTTAAATGCTTGTTCAAATGCTAGTTGAAGAAATTCAAAAAATGGAAAATTATTTTCTGGAGGTGTAGTTTTAATTGGTATAATTCCTTAATTTTATGGAAATGTAAAGAAAAGTGTGTTAGTTTATCAACATGTGAAGCAGATTTTTCAGTTTCTGAAATTTATAAAGATATAATTTGGACTGTAAATTTGTTAATTAAATTAAAATGTAAACAATTTATAAATAATGCTGTAACTTTAAATTCAGATAGTCAAGCAGCAATTCAGTGGATTAAAGGTACTAATTCTTCAAATAAATCAAGGCATATGAACTTACGTTTTCATTTTATAAAGTATTTAATTCAGTGTTTCTCAAAGTGTGGGGCGCGCCCCCTAGGGGCACGATAACCCTACAAGGGGGGCGCGAGCATATCGAAAATTTAAAGATTTAAGAAAAGAACCTGACAGAAGTAAAGCACTTTCTTCCATGATAAAAAAATACACAACAAAACTGATGCTATTTATGTTTATCATCTGGCGTTTTTACTTCATCAAATAGCTATCTTTGATCCCAAAACCAAGTTAAAGAAAAAAATATGGTTTAATTTGGTGTATTTCCTCAATGAGAGATTTTTTTTATTACGTTTTAACATAAAATATTACTTGTTATAAGAAAAAACGAAATCCAGACAATGAGAAAAATTCTAAGATGAACAATTCATCACTGTAATTATTATTGAAATATTGTACATTAGTTGTAGAAAGAAAAGGAAGAAATGATTCACTTTTCAGCCAGGCAGCATAATACATTTGCTAATCATTTGATTGACCTTCAAACTTGCTGGTATGGTTAGTTCTACATTAGTTCCGTCGCGTCTTTTATGTGTTTGTTTTTCGCTGTGGGAAATAGTAAATAGTAGAGAGTTTTACGATATTTGGAAAATAATTGATTGATTTGAAGGATTATTTGGCCAAGATTTATTTTTAGTGAAAAACGTCAATCCTTTTTTGAACACCCGTATTTTTTTCTGAATACACTTTTAACCCGGGAGCGGTGGAGCGGGGCATCTGTGATCTCAATTGAAGGAAGTTGAAACTGATCAAGCCAAAGAAGAACTTGTTGGAAGAATGAATATTATTCATGATTGAGAAACGCGATGAACATAAAACGAAAGGAAAATTTTCAAATGCTTCCAAAAGAACTCCATCAATTGAAATATGAAGCCATAAGTGTACCACAAGGTTCAGTTCACCTTGTTAAAAAAACACAAGAAAGAAACAGTTGAACTTGCTATTTGTTGATCACCAAAGGTGTCACGATTTCGAGCCCAGTAACACTAAAGATCCACCGTGTAGGGGGGAGATGCTCGTTAAATCTGTCGAGAGCTCAAACGCCCTCTTGTTGGAGTGATATAGTAGTTAAAAAAAACCACACAGCTTAAGTGTTCGTCCTCGTCACTTGACCATGGTTCAAAATTATGAGGTCCGTCTCCAAAAGCCCTCGTGTATCTGAACAGTGCGACGTTAACATTCACTCTCAATCGATCATGAAAGCTTATTAAAACTACAATAACTTGAACAAAATATGTCAGCTTTGCCAGCAAATAACATTTCTGTAATATTAGGGAAAAGTGTTTCTGATTTGCGTCCTTTATTAAGGTCTTGCTCTTTTGAATCATTTTAGTTCAGTTTTGTTGGATTTTTTCTTAAATCATCAAAGAAAAATTTAATAGTCCTTGAAAGCCGGTAAGTATACTTTCTCTTAATTAAATTATTCACTGGAATTCCGATTTGTATCGTGTGCAATAAAAATAATTATAAGCAAATGATTGGGGTGGCCGAGTCCCTCCGCACTACCATTAGCGTTAGCATCGAGTGCGCGCTTGCTCACGGGTTAAAACATTTTGAAGTATATATATATATATATATATATATATATATATATATATATATATTTATGCTTTAAATTTTAAAGAGTAACACAATTGTTATTCATCGGAATTTAGTATTCTTTTTCATTATTTAATATTCTTTTTCATTATTTAACATTAATTCTTTGAGGTTTAAAATTACAGTTCTTTTAAACAGTTATTTTCAATTATAGCATTTATCTATAAAAAATCATTTTACATTTTTGAATACAATGTCGTGCAAGCAGTTTAACTCTCCTTACAGTTCAGCTATTATATCAAGAATGTTTTATTTTTTTTAAAAAAATGAACTCGTGCGAAGAAACGGTGTTTCAGCCAGTATACGTTTAATGTATCAGTACTGAAGAATTTATTTTATAATTAATTTCTTAAGACTAAATTAAGAATAAGTTTATTAATTATTAGTGACTTCCATGGGCTTGTCTTGTAGAGAAAAGTTTTTTAAAGGAAGGTTTAATATCAGAAATTGAGACTCTGAGTTATTTTTCTATATTTAGCTGAGATCTATATTTTGTCTTCAAAGCAGCCACCGCAGAAAATCCGTTTTAACAAAGAAAATGGTAATAGTATACGAAGTGCTTTAGTTTTCAGTGGAGAAAATTCATCATCCACCTCTACCCAAAATTCAAAGAGGGATTTATTACAAAATTGCCTTTTAATTTTTCACTGGATGTGAAATCTTCAGAAGTTGAGAGCCCTTCTGGAGTATCTTGAAATAGATCTCTAATCCACTCGTAACTTGCTACCAAGTTGTCCTCATCAAGAAAATACTTTTTAAAATTCTTTGCCAACATGGCGAAATGATTTTACATGATTTTAAAAACAACTTTCACATGTTGTTCTTCAGATTTGTAAGTTTTAACACATAACGAACTGGGGCATTTTCCCCAATCATTTACTTCAGTAGTGGTAAATCCAAAATTTAAGTATTTTTGAGAATATTTCCTTTATTTAATTTTCGGAACCATACTAGTCTGTGTACTTGTTGATTCTTTATTATCGTCGAATGTTTGCTTACGACTTAAAAATATATGTATGATTTTGTTTTAACCTACTGACGTAAATACTTTATTACCGTGAATTACAATTAACGTACAAATTAAAAAATGTACACTCAAGCTAGATTCGGTAGCTATAGAAGTATCAAGTCGACGAAAACTGACTGGAATTGTACTAGGAGAAGCATTTTTACATGTTTTGCGCAGACGTCCGATAGGTTGCCCAGACTCACGCAAACGTACCCGATAATGCCAGATGTGATGGATATGATAGAGAGCAACATAGACTAGACTATTTTTTTAATGATATTTGTACTTTTAGAAATGGATGCTGAAGGAAATAAATCTTAATTAAATAAATCATTTTGCGATCTGTTCCGATTTAAAAATTAGAGAAAGAAAAATAACATAATAATAAGTAAGTCATATATTTTAAGTAATTTTCTTAAAATATATATTACTTAAAAGTAACATACAAAATTTAATACTTATAAAGTTTATAATTGAGATCGTATTGTAGCTTTAGCGTCAAAGTGCATTTTTATTACAGTAAATAGATTATTGTTGTACAGGGGGTTGGGGGCGCGACAAAAATTATGATTGAAAATTGAGTCGCCGGTATTGAAAATTTGAGAAACACTGATTTAATAGAAAAGATACTGTAATTAAATTAGAATACATCCAAACAGAATTTTTAATTGCAGATTTCCTTACGAAAGCGATGAACGTAGAAAAGTTGGAATATTCAATGCAAAAAATTTCATTATTCTCTTGATTTTATGTCACTGTGTTTATTGTTTTTTTTATGTGTATTGTGTATGTGTCTATAATATTTGTATTGTTTGAAAAAAATGTATCACTCGCAGAAGGGGGGTTATGTTGGGGTGAAGCGAGTGAATTATTTTTTCTGGCGGAAGGATAACTGAGTGATCTGCACACGCGCTCTTTTCCGTTACACTCCCACGCATTCCTTCTACGGGGTTGACGAGCTGACCGGTCGCTGTGTGCTTTTGGGTCAGAATTGCTGTGTGCAGTATCCGTGATCGTTATTTTCGCATTTGTATGAATAAATGTGCTGTCCCAAGATACCTGTGAGTGGAAGTAATTTCACAAAAAGAACAACATATTATATTAATGTAAAAGTGTATTTTACTTTTTAATTATGTCAATGTATTTTGGTTTTTTTTCCTTTCAGTAACTTTGCAATTTTTTAAATTTTTTATTTTTGTTTTTTATATGCTCGCGCCCCCTTGTAAGGTTATCACGCCCCTCAAGGGGACGCACCCCACAGTTTTAGAAACGCTGATCTACACTATTAAAATTCGAAGGTAAACAAACGTATTTATCTATGTGGCTAGGTGTATCTTCTCACGAACTGTACGACGTAGAAACTCGCCAAAGATACCAAAAGATAGGGAATGATCCCAGGAATCCGATTGGACTATTTATATTCCGAAATTGCAATTAGTTAAGATATTAATTAAAAACCTTAAAACGCATAATTGCCATTTTTTTTACGCCAGGTGGTGAAGTTCCAATTATTCGACCTTTTCTTTTTTTTTTATCCCAGACGTTTTTAAAACACGATCTAACAAAAAATAATTACAGAATCGGAAAGCTCATTTACTTCACAACAATGGTATAATTTATTTTACAAAATAATGATATTTTCTATTTTTTACGATTTTTTCTAAAACGAGTCAAAACCGGTACGTTTTTATGAAAATGATATTTAAATCGTTAGGTTTGCATTTTCTTTCGCGTTATTGAAATGATATTCTACACTAAAAAAGTTTATGCTTTTCTGTTTTAGAATCAGTCACTTAAAAAATAAAATGTCAAAAACTTTCTTTTTTACGATTTCTCAAAGAATGCCAAAAATTTTATTTAAATATTTAATAACTTCTTTATGTATAAAAATAACCCCACGAAACTTTTTTTTCGTTGTAAAACGATATTATCCATAGTCTGTACAAGGAACAAAAATTACTTAAAAATTACGGTTTTTTTAAAAAAATAATTTTTTGTATTTTTCTTTTTTTGCGAGAAATATTTAAACATTATTTTTGTTACAGTTTTTGTTTAAAAATAACCGTTGTTTTCAATCAATATGTGAAGTTTAAAGGCATAAACTTAAAAAAGACCGAAAAAAAATTAAAACATTAACAAATAACGCAAGGCGACATTGAATATCTCTTCCTTTTATTTCTCTTTTTTCTGAAGATTTCGTGGAGCGGTCGGTTTTGAGCGCTGGATTAGTAACGTTTGTATTCGGCTTCAAAACAAACTTAGTTTTCATGATTTTTTAAAAATATTCTCGAAATTTTATTCGCGCATTCAACAACTTCGCCAGCAATTTTGTAATTGAAAAAATAATTTATTTCGTCATGATACAGTATGTCCCCCCCCCTTTTTTTTTTCTTTACAAAGCAACGAAACTTTACATATTTCATTATTTTTCGCATTTTCTGTCGCCTTAATGAAATGATATTCTACACTAAAAAAATTCATGCTTTTCTCTTTTAGAATCATTAATTTAAAAAATAAAATGTCAAATTTTTTTTTACGATTTTTAAAAAAATACTCTTAATTTTAATTAAATACTTAATAACTTCTTTATTTATAAAAATAATCTCACGAAACTTTTTTCCCGTTTGTCGAATATTTCAAAAATGCTCACAATTTTAATTCGACAGTTAATATAGTTGTGAAATTTTGTAATTCTATAAAAATTTCTACTTTTTTCAACATACTATTTTTAAAAAGGTACATTTTTATTTCCGGGGCCTAAAAAGTTGAAGTGAGTGAGTAAATATTAAAGTCCCACTTCACTTACTTACTTGAGAGCTTTTAGCGACGCACCTCGACATTTTGAAGCATTGTCAAGTGACGAGGATGAGACTTCAGCTGGCACCCATCTCTCTTAACTACCATACTACACCAACGCTAGGACTTTTAAACTCTGGACAGATTCAACAGTGGTCACCAAGATTTTAAAAGGGCAGTTATAATTAAGGGGAATTACCATGCGAATTTTGTAATTACGTTAATATAGAGATCACACACACATGTACCAGGAACGGCTGATAGCGAGAAGGGAAGGGGAGTTTCCATGACAATATGTTAGGCATTTAAAAATGCTCGTGCAAAGCCGGCGATGGATCTCGTAATTTTGAACCATGGTCAAGTCACGAGAACGACACTTGATATAGGAGGGGGGATGGCATAATTTCCACACCACACAAACGGGAAAACGTTTGAGCTCTCAACATATTTAACATGCATTTCTGCCCTACACGGCGGGTCTTCAGCGGTACTAAGCTTGCACTCATGACATTCCGGTCAAGAATCCGTTACCTTGCCATTCGGCTACTTCGCTACCATGTGGGCTTGGAATGCGACATGATAAGAATTAACTCCCTTGAGCCTTAATAGATTCAACATGCATCTGATTTACACCATAGGTCTTTAGAGATGCTGGGATTCCAACCCATGATTAAATGTCTGTCACTTCACGACCAGGACCACCTAAATACTAAGATATCCGACTACGTTGAAAACGTCATTTTTTTTTTAAGGGGGGGAATCACATTTTCTTTTTATTTTATATTTTCAAAATTCAAACAATTATCTTTCTAAATCTGCCTTTGTTTTGTCTGTGTGATAATTAGAAAAAAAGTTACAGGCGTTTAAAATATTATTACAACGGGGAATTCGAAACCGGAAGTTTACTGCTTAACATGCTTTTACCGATAATTTTTGCAGTTTCAACCCCTTATAATTTTAAAAACAATTTAAAAAATTATCAGAAACTATTTTATTGATAGGCAACAATTTCAATCTTTTAATTGGACTTTTGCGATTGGCAACATCCGTTTCTTCTGACCTCCTATGTTTTTGTTTTGATTTGAGTCTTACGAATGTTGATCTCAAATTTCTTCAAAACACTGAACTTTTTTCGCTTTAATTGTACAATTTTTAATCGTTAATTGTTTCTGAAGATTTTTATGGCTTCTCTCGCACCATTGTCCAAATGGAAACGTAATGCTCTTTTAAGTGAAAAAGTGTGAAATGTTTCAAGGAGGCAAATCATGACTGTACAGCAGGTATTCCTACACTTTTCAAAGTAATTTTATTAAGGTTGTCTGAATTTCACGAGAGACGTTAGGGATGGTATTGTCATGGATATCGGATATTGTTAGTCTCCCATCACAAAAACCTTTGCACCAGTTGTTCGAACCGAGTAGTGTTCGTCATAGACTACCCCAATTCGTTGATAGATGTCCTCATCCAGATCGGCTTTCGCAGTCAAAAACCATACAACCCCGCATTGTTCCAATACGTACGGATCCATGAATAGGTCAATGACAGGTTTCATGACTGCACTTCGTATGTGGTATACACCTACCTCCCTTTATATGTATGTTGGATGGCGCTTCTATAGCTGTAATCATTCCGACACAATTGAACATGTGCACTTTACATTTGGGCAACCCTTTGACGCGTATATGGTTTATACGGGCGCGTTTCAAGTAAAACACATCTTCAAAATTGCCTAGTTTTAGTGCATTTTAAAATTTGGAGTCTCCACAAAATTGGCTGCATTCAAATGAAATATGTTGAATTCATCAGATACTATTTTTTTAGCTTCAAAAGCATTGACTGCATTAAATGAGAGAACTTTATGATTAAAAACACTAAATTTATAAAATGGAATTTGAGGTGCGAAGCATTGTTCGTACTTAATACGCTTTGAGTCCAATATATTTCCTACCTATTATTGCTCCCCTTTTAATCCACAATATATCACTTCCTTCATAACTGTTTTTGCGAATTACTCCGATTAAACATTGTGTGCAACCCCATGTCCTATTGTAATGACCTCACACAGCTCTGGGATAAACTATTTCCCAGTAAGAAAATAAAAAAAAATTATAACAATTAGCAAAATGGGTCCACAGATGGCTACAATGTCATATCACTCGCCTAACCATACTTAAAGCTATTCTTTAGAGAAATGTCCTATAACAAGGATATTTCAAAGGGGTCCACAGATCTCTCGATAACTCTACACCGAGTTTGGGTGAGCTCGCTGGTTCTATATCCTCCATGCGGTTGCCGATTCGAAACCTCCTCGGTTCGAAGTCCACCTTAATTCGCTGGCATAGCCGACTCTCAAGTCTATAGCTAACGAGAGGCCTCAATCAGATTATCTCTCGCAAAAATCTGTCCCAATACTCCCTCGCTCTCTTTATAAACCTCTCTTTTCTCACGATCATCCACCGCCTATCCCCTTTGATCTCTTGTCCATCGGCCGCTTACATCGGGAATCTGTCTGGGCTCATAGTCCGAGTTCTATCTTCTCAGATGTCCTGTCGCCCCAGATTTGTGAGAACCTGCAAAGCACGTTGTACCGGTGTCTCTTAACATTCGGACTGGCATGAGAAAAAAAATTGTCAGAATTTTTGACCACCCATTTGCATAACTTTTCCCCAGGAATTAGGAAACTAATGGAATTTTCCCACGTTTGTCGGTGTCCTCTTTTAGCAATTAGGGGAAAGAAACTGGGTACATCACACTGTTACTTTTTTCGCTCCCATTCTACCTACTACGATCCCTCTGAATTCGTCGTTCGAATTCAGTACTACCTTGTATAAGTCATGAAACTGGAAGATATTGTCCTTTTAGAGAACAGAATGCAAGGGGTTTTTTCTTTGGTAATTAGGTGCTCTTTGTCTCGACAATAGTCTCGGACAAGCGGTTCTTGACTGCGGTCCACGGACCACCGAGGGTCAGCAGTGCCTTTTCAAAGGAGGTTAGTTAAGATTTTTTGCATTTTATTTTGAAATGGGAAACTTTTACATACTCTGAAAAGCCTCGTGGAAAAATATAAAGATATGCCATCCAAGACTAGATCACTAAATTGCCCCAATGAAAAATCTTTACTTAATCGTAATTCATGTTCTAGTATAGTAAATCAGTATTTTTATGGTTTACAACTAATTAGCCATACTACAACGTAATGTTTAAAAAATTATAGGAACACATGTGCAAAGATTAAGTGAATTCATAGCGCTTCAATACGACTACGATTGCATCCATATTAGATTAGAACCGGAATTGAGATATCAAATTTCAAATCTTGCACAATTTGTAAAAGAAACTGCACCATTTTCCTCATTAAAAATGAATAAATAAAATTATGTTAATTTGAAATTAGCATTTTATGATTCTTAGATTTTTCCATTTAAGAAAAGTCCAATCAAGTGTTAAAAAGTCTAAATAGAAGATGCAATCTAGGACTGAGGAAATTTAAATCACTCAGCCACTTGTTGGGATTCAGGGAGGGTGTATAAAATCTTCGGGATCCGTGATGTTAGGATGATACATAAAGGGGGAGAGAGTTGCTGCGGTAATCGAAAGTTTATGAACCGCTGGTCTAGCATAAGTATGGGAATAGCATCTACTACATTAACCAATATCTTGTAATCCAAAAAATAGAAATTGTATTTTAAATGCAAGATCTATTGTCTATATATAAACGAACATTATATTTTTCTCTTTTAGATTCATTATAAACATGTTCCTTCAGAACGACGATAATGAAAGCCGCTACGAGAAATTATGCAGTCTCTTGCGTAATTTCCGAAATCCGCCGGCTACACAAGGACAGAAGATTTGTGGAAAGATTAAATTAACTTAATTAAAAATTAAACTTAATCGAAAAACTTATAGTAAATACTCGTAAAACAGTATAAAGGAATAATCAAGGCAAGAAATAAAAACTTAATATTTTATTCAAATTAACATTTAGGAGTAAATAGAAAAGTAGCAATGAATAAATATGCCATGTAGTCTAATAAATTGTAAATATTTCTAAAACCAGAGTCTTGGTACATCATGCACTATAGTAAAATATTAAGATTGTTTGTCATGTCTTATGGCTTCATCTTCGTTCTGTACAGGAGTTTGACTATTCGAGCAACTTTCAGGTGACAGAAAAACGAGTATTCGCAAGTAATTAGCAAAAGATAAATATCTAGCTGGATCAAAAGCCATCACTGTTCCTTCTAGTTCTTTTAAGAGCAGATAGTAGAGGAAAATCCTAAGGAGACCCTATATAAGAGAGATTGTTAGCTAGGAATATACATTACGAGATGTCACTCATACCATGATCGAAAATGTGTAAAATCCTAGGAGAACCCACACCCTTGGCAACAAACCGAAAAAAGCGCCAAGCTAAGCCAACAATGGCGGCAAAGGAATAGTGGGAAAAGGTGGATGCGTAATGAAAATATATGTAAACAATACAGAAATTAAACATTTAAGATAAAAATATAAAAACAGCACTTACTTTTTTACTGCTGATCTTTTCCAAGTGGAGGGTACAGCGTAACAAATTTTAAAAGCTTTAAACATCTCATCGCTAAGCGAATGATCGTGTGAGCGCCGCCATATTTATTCTGCGAGGTAATGGTCAAACATACAGTCGGCGTGGCTGGTACAATTTCGAAGAAAGCGTTTTATTGTCGACCATGTTACATGTGATGCCGATCATTACATTTAGGACATTCATAACTTGAAGCAATCAATCCTTCCTTCATACACCATTCAATCAATTCTTACCTTTCGCATTCAACAAAGTAAAAAAAATTCTAAAGTATATTCCCACACACACGCAGCCAGCCCGGAGCCCAACAACAAAATGAAATTCGAAATGCGCTCCCACAATATACGAAAATGCTAGAAATAGTTAGGGTTGCCACATGCAGTGTTTAAGTAGGGTTACCAAGATGGCACAATTATCGCCAACCAAAGTAATTCACGCCAAGGGTGTGGGCTCTCCTAGGTGTGAACCCGAAAATGCTTTCAGTACATTTAAAGTTTAAATATGACTATCACTGAAATAAGCCACTGCAAACAAGGACGTCATAAGATTTTTTTAGGCCCTGGGCCAAAAGATCTTAAAATTTTACATGGCCATGGAATCCTATAAAGTAGTAGGACTTACCCGTGACCTTAAAATAAACAGTATATAGCATACATTGTCTACTCATGCGAACGGTAATTAGAAATAAATGTGCATGACTCAGTTTCACAAACCCAGACACAAACCGGCTTGACCGATGCCCGCATTTCCGACTAAATGAGCTGAATGATTGTTTATGGTATTAGACCTAGGCAACATGAATCCCATAATACAGTCTTGCCACTTGACATACAAGTACCGGAAGAATATTTGACCATTGAAGTTACGCGGTTCAAGACCTTATCAAGACTTAATCGAGAAGGAAACGAATCCTCCATCGAGGGCGTGACCCTTAGTCCGCGCATAGTTGGCCCTTGCCTTAACCCGGCCCTGATTGCAAGTGTCAATATTGAAGCAATATTCATCTCTGCCATCCAATTCAGTATCGTTATATTATATGCTACAGCGAAATACAATCATAAGAGGTTAACGTTTTTCGTTAAAGCAGTATACTCTTTGTCAAATAAAACACCAATTCCCGTACACGCTTGTCAAAATCCTAAGTATTTAACCCAGCGTAATATCCGTCCTGAAGTACCCGAAGGATATTAATACAAGAGCCTGCAATTTGACGCGTCTATAAATGCGAGTTGGACGACTTTATATTTCACCTACTCCATACCAAATTAATCAAAAATTTTTTATACTCATTTTCATTTAATAGTTAGCTCGAGTGAATGAGTTTCAAGTGACGTCACGCTATAAAAACACTAGGGCAATTGAAGACGGACCACGTAGTTTTGAGCTTCGATCAAAAGACGAGGACGATACCCGAGCTGGCCTTTCGCCTCCATATCGTGCTAATGAGAGGACTTAAAACTACGACAGATTTAACATCCATCAGCCTCTTTGCTCTAACGTACTCCCTTCGGGTCTTGGGTGGCAACATGACACCCTCGACATTACGGCCACGAGTTCACGACTATCCACAATTTTACCACTGGCACATTTAATAATTAGCAGCAGTTTCCTTCAATTCGGTTTCTCGATTTAATACGAAACTGAAGCATTTTTCGTGACGCCATTCCCAAGGCCTCTTCCCCCTTTAAAATTCGGTTGTGGATTACTGATTACCATTGCAGACCAGTACATTTCCCGGAAACTGGCCTCTCTTTAGTGTGGCACAATATAGGGGAATACCCATTTCCACAATATACTTTTGACGCACAATTTACTCTCTAGAGGGAAGCAGCCTAGCTCTGACGATGCGAAATTGTACAAGAATTGAGTTTTGCTGAGAGTACCTTAGCCAAGCAGGCATCAAGTGATCTTGAACACGCCGCATAATCATACGGCATGGCTGTTGACTTTTTGCAGCAAGAAAGTCGAGACTTGGGCCAGGGTCAAATCTGCAAACTTGAGCGTACAAAGACAGCGCGTCATCAATTAGGCTACACACACACACACACACAACCTGCTGGTTAATTTTCAAGGTTAATTTGAAGATTACCGAGTCTTCCAAAAGCATGCGGCTCGCCGATATATCACCAAGGAAATACCATTTATTAATGCTGTGATATACCAATATATCGCAGGGATTAATTTGGCCATTTATTCTCCGCAGAAATGTGTAATAAATGTTTAATTTTAATAGCTTATTTCCGAGAGTATATAGACTTTTTCTAAAGGTACGCGATTGGTTTTATGCGGTAGTACATATATACTTTAGTTTTAAAATTAAATTTTTCTAGAAGATAAGCCCTCACTTGCCACGGGCATATATATACGTCTAGCTTAGACGGTACCTAGCTGTCCCTGGCGTTTATGTACACCTTTCCGAGTTATATTGGCGTCATGTTTGGTTATTGCCGACGAACCTCGTAATTTTGAACCAAGGTCAAGTAACGCACACCTTCTCGAAGCAAGATCCTTGGCCAGGGACGTTTTAGTTCACGAGCTGAATTGGTTCCAAATTTTCGGTCTCCATTTCTTATTCTCAAGGTAAATATGATCGGAATAATTTTAATCTATAAATGTTATTACCCCGATGAGCCTCCAAAAACCTTGGAATTTCGGACTAGATCAATTGGCAATAGTGACAAGAGTCGCATTTTGTCATGTCCAGGCTTACCACCATACGCCATTTAATCGAAAGCTAATTGTCGCTCGATTGATTGATTATTAACGTCGCACTGTTCAGCTACACGAGGGCTTTTGGCAACGGACCACGTAATTTGGAACTATGGTCAAGTGACGTGGACGACACCTGAGCTGGCACCTCCTCTCCTAACTACCACACCAACGGGAGGACGTTTTAGCTCTCGACAGATTTAACGTGCATCGCTGCCCTACATGGTGGGTCTTTAGTGGTACTAGGCTCGAACTCGTGACAAGGCAAGTCACGGTCCAATACCTATACCACTCTTCTACCGCGGTCTAATTGTCGCTCGAATCTGTGCCTAGGTTTGAGATTGCGAGCCACGCATATTAGATATGAAGTATCGTTTGTACGAGTATTAGATTTCTACAAAATTGCTTTAGCGAAGCCGAGAACCTGGGTTCCTATTTAACTCTTACCTTATAAGATTCTTTATTAGAACTATTATGACGGATCTTGTTATATTTCACCACCTTCAATATAGTACACATTTAGGGGTACCTTAATTCGACAGAAACGACGGCCATGAATTAGTGATCATGAGCACTATACAATCACGCGAGATAAAGAAATTAAAACAATGACATTGGCTAAGTTCAGAAACATTTCCACTGCAGGTTTCCAATAAAAAGGAATCACTATTTTATGAATATCGCTTTCAGTAAACATGCAAGCGTATCTGTTTGATAAATCATGATGCCATTGTTAAAAGTACTTTTACCTTCCTCTAATACAAATCGTGCCCCACTCCAAGTATACGTAATCCGTATAATTACTCTATACTCAGTATGCAAAAGCCAATAGTACTATCTTTCTCCCCCATCTCATTAAAAATCGTTGTTTATGCACGATGCGAGAATAGCCAATATTCTCATTGTGGTCGATTTAATGGATCCGATATCTCCCGATTCTTCAAAATATTCTATATATCCATCAAGATTCCTCGCGTATGTTTCATAACCGCAATTTATTGCTGTGTATTCACTTAACTTTTTAAGCTTAGCAATTAAAAAGCTCATGAGGTTAAATTACACGAGTGACAGCTCTATTTCGAATTTTCATGAGTCGACAGTTTCCCTTCCAAGTAGCCGCCATCCAGTCAGAAAGGTAAAAGATTCAATTCGGGCTGAAGAGACTTTGGAAGATACGAGAAAGTTATGGTCACAGCTTGTACTCCATTTCTTTCCACATGATTTTCTGAAGTATCTTCACATGAATCGATTTTCTAGACATCGAGACATAGCCTGGCCATAAAGATACAGTTCTAGTAAAGAAAACTAGTTTGCATTAATTGTCACAAGAACCATATCTGTTCAATTTTCAAACGGTCATTAGTTCTTATAGTAAAAGCGGCCAAAGCAAATTTGACTAGATTTAATAACACACGCAAGAGATAGGCAACGCTGTTTAAATAGTGTCGGAAGTAAATAAAATGACAGTCTATCAACATAGCACTTGGAAACTCGAGGACTACCGTCGACTGGATTTTTAATTTTGAATTAATGTCAAATTACTAGGACGCGATCCAAGAGAACGCAAGGTTGGAGCTTGACAGACTGAAAGCACGAGGGCTTTCCAAAATCGAGGTCTTATTTTTTTTGAAAGACTAGTACAAAAGAGGTGTGACACAGCTACTAGAAACTGCATTCTATGCTGGTTAAAAAGATGGAAGTGTCAGTGTTTAAAAAATGAAGCATGCGCAGAATACCGAGGAGTACCCGGGTGAGTGAATATTAACGTAACACTGTTCAGCTACACGAGGGCTTTTGGCGACGGGCCACGTAATTTTGAACTCATGGTTAAGTAACGTGGATGAAACCCGAGCTGGTACCCCCCCCTTTAACTACCACACCACACAAGGACGCTTCAGCTCTCGACCGATTTAACGTGCATCGCTGCCCTACACGGCGGGTCTTTAGTGGTAGTGGGATAATCATGCCATGCCTACCATGATTCGATACCTTGAACACTGGTCTACCGCAGGCCCCCTCTTCAATCACGATGGTAGACAGACGACATGTTCTCCAGTCGAAGTTCGTACTGTTATTTGTTCCAAGTGTACATTAATACCATATATGTTGGTCATCCATGAACGTCTATATACCGTGCATTGTAAGTGTCCCATGCATAGTTAAACAGTTAATCACTGGTGTTTGTTCAAAGAAAGCAGGGAGAATGGAGGTCGAAATGGGCGTCCCTCTGTATTCACATATTAAAACATTGTTTGAGCATAGCACATTGAGATGCACAAATCCAAGCTCACCAGAGAAACAAAAATCCCTCAAAGATGGACAGTACTTGCAATTCCTTGCATAGTAACTTAATTTAAACACTGGTTTCTTCACGGGAGGGGATAAATGCCTCAACGTCAGCAAAGTGCAAAATGTATAGTTCTTGATGTTATGATGCATTTTTGGTAGGAAGGCTTCAGTGCGCAAGAATGAAGAGACTTGCTTTCGGAATGTTCCTCGAACATAATTACCTCTACACTATGTCTTTAGGAACACTATTGGAAAAGCACTGGCCACGAATTCATTGGAAAGCTGGGTGGTCAAGATGTTAAGAGTCTGCCAATTAGTAACAAGAGAAGAACTAATAATTAGAAACTTACCGTCAAGTGTAAGACGAGGGCGATTGCGTAGGAAATGTAGGTTAACGTCAATGTTTCTTGTTCCGTGAAAGGAAACAGCAATGGAATTACCATTCCAAGAAGGATGGAAACAGAGGACGCTATTAGCACACTTCTTGTAGCTCTAGCATCTTTTTCAGGCTGAAAGAAAATTCAAACTAGTTTAATGAAGAAAAAGGAATACCGCAATTAAAGTATTCTTAAAAAATCGTAAGACATTCACAGGTCCTTTTCAAACCTTTTATGGGAGATTGATTTCCCATCAAAATTATTAAACCGATAAAACACAAATTTCTATACGGACACAAATTTTATTTTTATCCTAATTAAATAGTCGAAATATCTGGGCCCCCCCACGAGAGTTAGTCAAACGAAATTTTACCTGTCTTACGAAGTCTTACGAAATTTTACCTGTAAAAATTATTGTAGAGCTCTTTCACAAATAATGAGATATGCATTAAACTAATGTGCAGAACATTAGTTTCATTGCAGCATAAAGTAAAAGACAACGTATCCAATTTATACATTAAGCTGACAAAGTATTAGAGCAATTCAATGGCCATTTGAATTACAATATCAAGTTTGGCACTGCTGAACAAGCCATTGCGAAGCATTTAGTCTTAATATTGCATTAACTTCCCAACATTTTTGCATAAAAGCCATACCATTTCTATTCGAAGATCAGTGTATTAATGTTGCACCATAAAGCAACTATAAGGCTATTGGCAGCGAACCACTGAATTTTGAATTGGGGTCAAGTGACGAGGAAAACACTTTACCCTTCACCCCCTCTCCAAGTTTCAACACTACGCCTACGGAAGGACTTTGAGTCTGATCCGATGTAACTAGCATCAGCCTCTCTGCATGGTGGATTTTCACTAAGTTTGAACTCGTGACACATCTACTTCAGTCCGTGATCAGATCCAGTAGGCGAATGCAGATATTTCAATCATTAAAATTATACGAAAAAGATTCTACCTTATGCTCTTCTAAAAAAAGACATTTGCATCTAAATGCTCACCTTTTGATTTAATTACTTCACATTTTACTTTGTCTTCGGAGGCTTTTACAAAACAAATTATTCTAAGGAAAATGCGTAATTCATTCGAAAAGTATATTTCCCCTTCCGTACCTTAAACAGTATGGCCTTCAAAAAAATTTTACGCCTTTTTAACACTCTTATTAGCTTCAACTGGAATCTTTAAACTCCATTCTTACCCACTTTAAAAGGTCAGATTTGCACACTTATCAAGGATGATATAATTCATCAGCTTTGTTCTATTGTCCTGATCTGGATAAACAACTTCCTATTTCCAGATTTGGCGACTAAAAGATTAAGTTACGACCCTAAAGCGAAAACGCACATGGTTCATATAAATACAAAAAAAGTGCTCTTTATGTAAAAAGGGAAGGATGCATATTGGCTGATCCTACATTTTGCAAACTAGGCAGTATTGACGCACCGATAGATTGCCAATGGGTATTCCAAAGTGGTTGACGATAAAATTAATGCCATTGTGGTAAAAGCGTGGTTAGGAGAGCCCGATATCAATTGTTGCAATTTCTTACCATTTCCATTCTGAAATGCAAATATAGTGTAAAAGTGTCGGACAAAACACACCTCGTATATACGTTTAACAATTTTTTACTTTTAGTTAACTATAAAAGCGTATTTCTAAAACTATAATCTGAAAGCAATTCTCAGATTGATAAAAAAAGAAAAAAAAAAAAATCTAGTATAATACTTCAATATATACAGATTATTCTTTTTAGCTTACCGTATAATTACGACACGAAAATATATTTTCTAGCATCTTAGAATATTCAATTAATAGTTTTTGAAAAGACAAGTCAGATAAGTAGAGCCATATTTTCCCATTAATAACCAACGATTAGTTTTTTCAATCCCATTAAAATTTTTCAATATTACGATTTTATTAGATAAAACCCATACGCTTAATGGGATCGAATTTATTGGCAACCAAAGTTGAATTGAAGTATCAGTTAAAACTTTAGAAACTGGAACACAAAACAATTCTTAAATATCAGAATTTCCAATTGTAAATGTTTTAAACGTTGAATGGGGGGGATAAGTTGTATATAGCATTAGATGTTAGTTAAATTTGAATAGAAAATGTCCTCTTAAATACTTATTTTAATTTCTGGGTTAATTTGCCCATGATCCAACTCTGTTCATCCAAGTCAGCTTTAGGAATTGAATGAGAAGAATAAGTATATAAAAGTTAATGAGACAATAGAGTTATTGGCTGTTATAAATACCAAGAGGCCCAGAAGAATCTAGTTCTGAACTCTTATAATCCCCCAGTAATTAATCGAGTCATTCCCCTCGCGGCGAATGACCATTTTCTAATTTTTCATTTTACTTTCACGCGTTTCCCTTAATTTTAAATCATTCTCAATCCGCAGTTTACAGACAAGCACTCCCCTCCCCAATCAAATCCTAGCTGGACCCACTGGTGTTTTTTTTGGCGCCAAAATGTTTTCGACAAAGGGCGCCAAATTGAGAAACACAAGTTTCTCAAAATGGCGCCAAAGACTAAAAAACTCTTGGAAACAGTATGCGTCAGAGGGGGAGGTGGGACGAAACGGACAAAGAGCTACGGTTGGTTTCTGAAGGGGGGAGGGTACGAAAAGTTCAAAATTCTTGAAATGAACAGGGTTTCAGGAATGGTGTCAGGGACACCTGAAAACAGTTGGTAGCAAATGTTTACATTAAAAAGTACGAAATGTGCTTTTTTTGCAAAGATATCGAAAAAATACATGCAATTAATCATTTTAAAATTTTTTAAAAAGGCACTTACCTTTAGTTTGTGGTTCGTCTTTTTTTTTCGGGTGGTAGATACACCCTTGCTATGGATGGGTGGATACACCATGCAATCATACATACCTTACGACAAAACATACACCAGTCCACGACGGTATTCTTATCGACTTTCAAGTCATTCGCAACGAACGCATTCATGCTCTTGCCCTCTTGCCGAACCAATATGTGGTCAAACACAAGATAATAGTCATACCAAGCTTGCTTTTGCCAAGCCAAGTGGCCTTTCTTACACTCCGAACGACGTAGTTTGGATTATCTTTCAACTGGCTGCGGCAACGCCATTCGTAGCCATCAACCGTTCCCTTTAGCTCTTGCAAACTCTTATTTTTTTCTACACTTCGGACATTCATACCGTGAAGCAATTAAATTAGATTTCATGCACCACTCTAACGTACCTTTCTCCCCTTTGTGCCCAGAAGCACAAAGAAACCTGTCGTAGCCTCACTTTCAAGTAATTTCCTTTCACAAGCCATTCTTAACAAAACCGGTGCAAAGCAAACAACCTTCTCAAGCGAAGTCAGGGGCCAAAAAGACTTTGTCCGAAAAAGGAGATTTTCGTTTCACCCTTTTTAGGGTTGACATTTTTTCGGACTTTTAAAAATCCAATCTTTCGGTGCGAAATGGTAGGGTTACCATATTGCAGCATTTATCGCTAAAATTATGGTGCCAAAAAGTTTTGGCGACAGAAATGGGTCCTCCTAGGACTCAACCTCAGGAAGCTTCCTCTCAATCCAAGCCTCTCCACCTCAAAGCCCAAATACTTTTAGATATGGGATGGATGAACGTTTCGCGTTCCATTTTTCAAAGATGTCAAGCTTTCTTCTTCGAGTTATTGGCCGAGGAGAGCGAAGGCCATTTTGTTCTAAATGCCATACATTCTCAATAAATTAGTACTTAATATTTTCCAAGTTACGTGAAACAGACTAGTTTTGCTAAACGCGAAATAATTATCAATGTTTTGCTAGAATGCATCTAGAAATTATTCAAAATTTCAAACCAAATTGACGAATAACCTAATAAACTTTTACTACATCATCATTACCAATAAGAGTTTTTGAAAAATACATGTCGTACGATAATATTTTGGAAAACAAACTTACTCTGGAAAATTCGCATCGGAAGGGGTCAAGACAAATAAAAGCGTGCATAATTCACCCTGAATAGCAAAAAAAACTTGCACAGAACTGAGATCAGGTACAGGTGAATATTTGTTTATATTTCCTTTGGTCTTGATGGTACACATGCGCAGATAACGAAAATGAAACTATGGAACACATCATAATCAAATTAATCACCAGGAGGAAAAAAAATGTATAGTGTTAGAGATGCTCTTAAGGATTAAGTGTGTGTACGTGGTATCCTAGTGGTTATAGTGGCGAACTCGTAGCTGATGAGTATTGAGTTCGATCCCGACTGCCACTAAAGAACCGCCTTGTAGAAGGGATGAATCACGTTCAATCCGTCGAAGCTTAAAGTCCTTTCGTTTGCACAAGTGGAAGTTTGGAGTGGGTTTGCCAGCTAGGTGTTCTTCTCTTTACGTGACAGAGGTTTAAATGTACGAAATATGTCCCCAATACCTCTTGTGCTGCTTTATATTTCAAGGTTAATAAGCACTTACATACTTATAAATGATCACACACAAAAAAAAACAAGTTTAATGAGTTTGCATTATTTTTTATACATTGTAATTACTTTCAACTATATGAACCGAATATTCTAGTAAGGATAGAATTTTGAGAGGCATCTCTTCAGTTGATTGTTAATATAAGCTGCGTGAGTGAATATTTGTTAATGTCGCACTTAAAAGCAACTTGAGGGCTATTTGGGACATATCTCGTAATGTTAAACTATGGTAAATTGACGAGGACATCACCTGAGCTGGCATCCTCCTCTCCTAACCTCCATACAAAGAAAGACTTTGAACCTCTACACGATGGGTCTTCATTGGCACTAGAAATCGCATGCTCCAGCCACGAGTCCATTAATATGACTTCCAACATACGTTGTAAGTTGAAGAAAAAGACGTTTTATTGTGATGAACCTCGTAGTTTTAATCAATTGTCAATTCACATTAGCTAAGTTAGCATCTTATCGTACTCTCCAAACTTTTACATATAACCAACGCGATGACTTTGAGTCTGCCCTCATTTAAAGTGCGTTAGCCCTTCTACACGACAGATATTTTTAATGATACAAGGACTCGAACCAATGATTTTATAGAAACAATTCTGGTTACGAGTTCGTGAACATTACCACGGTCTTGATATAGTAATTGAGTGAATATTCACATAGCCCTATTCAGATACACGATGGCTTTTGGCAAAGGAACTTATAATTTTGAGCCATTGTCAAATGACGAAGATGACACTTCCATACCCCCAAGGGGAAGACGTTTGAGCCCTGAAAGACTTATCGAGCATCAGGCGGATCGTCAGTGGTACTAGGTTCGAACTAATGATACACAGGCCTTAAGTCAATGACCTTGACCACTAAGCTATCACTGAAAAACCAGTCTTGAAATAAAAAGATCCTAATCACTTTAAAGCAGTTGGAAATAAAAAACCCCATAAATCTGTTTATACTTCGTATTATATTTTTGGAAATTTCATTATCCAGATTTGTGACTTGAATTATTAGGGAATTAATTCATTAATCCAGATCGTGAATCATTCGCTGTGGTTCATAGTTAGAATAAAGTACAAAAACTCGAATTACCAAGAAATTGAAAAAAAAAATGAACAATTTAAAATATTTAAAAAATGTGGTTCCACTTTAAATGTTAAGTAGTATTGATATAGCAAAAAAAAAAAAGTACATTTTTTGGCAGAGTGTATTCTTTCTGCTTTTATTCTCACTTATACTTGCTAATTCTAATTGCTTCTGTAGATGGAAATTTCAATTTCCAACAGGACAACGACCCCCAGCACATGGCTCGTAACTTCAAAATATGGTGTCTTTTTTTTATTGTAAAGAGCACAGCTGCACACACTACACTGACATCAAAGTCATGGAAAATCTTTGAGCCACGCTCGAAACGTCGATCCAAAAACGTACAGAATCAAAACCCATTTGAATAAAGTGTTACAAGAAGAATTTGGTGAAATATTTTCACATACCACCAAAAAGTTGGTGGAATCGGTACCACGACGTTTAGAGGCCACTATAAAAGTCAAAGGTGCCCACGGTAGTCTAGTGGTCAAGATAACGGACTCGTGACTGGCGTGTCATAAATTCGAGTTTGCGCCACCGAAGACCCACCACCGTGCAGAGACGGCTGATGTACATTAAAAATGTCGAGGCTCAAACGTCCTCCCCTTGGTGTGATGTTGAAGTTAGGAGAGGGTGTTGCCAACTCAGGTGTCGTCCTCGTTAGGGATGTCTTAATGCATGGGCCAACTGGACCCAGCCTCATGGTCTCAGCCACAACGGGGGCCTCGTCTCGTTCTCAACTCAGACCTAATAAGAGCATAATTTAAATAATTTCAACCGTCAAATGTGGTTTTCGGTTGTATTCTCCAAAAAACTGGGATTTTCAGACGATATGTCAATTGGCTTGTGATGACTGCTGTCCATGTATAAGTCTACGCTTACAGCCATTATTCCTTCAGTCAAAAGGCAGCAGTTAGTTGAGTTGGTTTGTAGGATTGTAAGTCATGCACATTTGCATCGGGTTGTTGTTTGTACGAGTATTTGGCAACGTATGCTATGAACTATTTTAGGGGTTATAAGTGTGGCCTACGTTTGTGTAGGGCTAAAAGCCTACTTTGCAAATGGGCCCTCGGCCTCAAGAAGTCTGAAGACGTCTCACCTTCATCATTTGACCATGGTTAAAAATTACGAGGTCCGTCGCGAAAAATACTTGTGTAGCTGAATATGGCGACGCAAATTTTTATTCATCCATAAAAGCCAAAGGACATGCAACTAAATATCGACACTTTCTTTATATGGGAGATTGTACAAGAATTTTATTGGTATACTTAACTTTTTGAGGTAAAAACTTGCATATATTTACTTAAAATACGTTTCATACTTTCATTTTGAGTTTTCTGTTTATTGCTCTTTATTTTTACTTAAAATTAAACCTTTTATTATGTTAAAAAATATAAGCATGTTTGTTTTCTTAGATATTGTATTATTTATTTTGAAAGATAAAATTTTCAAGTAAAAGTAGGGTGTACTCTCAATTGTTTGAGCCACCGTATAAAGAAACCTGAAAAATGTATGGTGTTTCTTTTCGATCAATTAAAATATCCAACATATTCATTTAATATTTTCTTTTAAATACTCATTAATAAGCAGAGCTATTTTAATTGGAAGCCGTTCATAAAATTGTAGTTACATTTACTTTTGTAATATCATAAGTTTTGTTTGGAAAATCAATTAAGGCATACATTGAATAAAAACTTGAATATTATTTAAAATGTGTTGTTTTCTTATTAATAAGTCAGTCAAAATTGATTAAAAATGCTAACAGCCGACGAAAAGCTTCTGCCCATTCTCTCAAAACTTACAGTGCCTGCAAATTACATTTTTGTAAAAAAATTAATGCCTTGTATAACTAACCTTTTTGTTTTAACTCTTAACCTCACAATTTTTTAAATTTCTATGAAAAAATTATATTAGCTAGTTCTCAAGTTAAAATAAAAGAGAAAAATATGAAAAAAAGCAGTTTTAAATTGAATTTCAGTTATCTTTTTTGTTCCAGAAGTGCAACATTGTGCAGTAGTGCTGTAAATAACAAAACTTTTTTTTATATGAGGATTTTATTATTCATCATAAAATGTTTAAATTTCTTACCTGGTAATTTATTTTGTCAATAAACAAGAGGAAGCATAAAATATAATGGATTCTTTTTATAGCAAAAACACAGTTCTTGAGACATCAGAGATTTCTATAATTGTTGTAATTTCTGGAAAAAATGTACTTTCATCTAATGAAAAAATTAGCATGTATTTCGCCGCAGTAATCTTTTTTCTCTGATAAGTGATTTGTAGGTAATTAAAAAAATATTGAGTCTGTTAAATTAAAATAAATGATATGTTGCAGAACTGCAACAGTGCGAAGTTAAGGGTAAACAAGTGCTTCCAAACATGTGGCACAAAGACCATAAGAATTTAATTTCGAAGTTGTCTAAGTCTTTTGGTACTTTCCCCTCTTTTGAGCTATCAATAAGTCTTCAATCATGTGAGACGTACCCGAAAACTAAGTACCGTATCGTTCTACTGCAACCGCAGTGGTAGTTTCGAAGATCAACACTTTCGTTCACATGTCTCGGTTGATTGTCGGTCCAATAAAAAATCCGCGTGAAAAAAACGACCATAAGTTATCGCGCCGGGTATCTCATACCCAAGAGTTTTTTTATTCTGCTTTTACCGTAACATTTGTATACAAAAGTTAAAAAGGAAGAAAAGTAGGAAATACAATATGTTTATAACATTTTCCACACGTAAATTTATTTTTTCTGTTCTTTTTATAAGATCATTCAGTACATTGCTTATACATTCTCTTCATCTCGTCGTAAGCGAGTGTGATGTTTTCCCTGGATCTTAATTTTTTTTATAAATCTGTATCTTTTTAAAACTAAACATTTAGGAGTAAACCTCTCTATTCTTTAAATTCAAAAAAATTTGGAATTTCTTAATTTTCTCTTATTGTTCCAGGAATGGTTTTTTTGTATTCAAAAGTTCATCTGAAAGTGGTAAGATGTGTACTCCTTTAAAATTACTTTCATCTCAAATGTTTTTTTGTGTGTGTCTGTACATATAAAACATTTATTTTCAACAGCATTTCACTCCTCTAAATCTGGATCGAATTCAGTGGAGGAAACACACTTGCTGTTATACTCTTCATCCTTTGATTCTTCCTCATCAAAACCACGGAGAGAATTTCTTCATCTGTTGTACTACATCAATTAAATTACTTAAATATTACACTTCATCATAACTACAATAATACGTCATAGCATAAGGATGATTTAAAACGTGTTCATGCAATCAAAACTGTAACGGAGATTCAAGCGCAGGGTATGACATATCAAAAAGGCGATATCCAAAAATATATATTTAGAGCTACCTACAAGCTAAAGCCTCTGAAAGGATATGACCTTAAAGTCAGCTACACAAGAAGCTATCAATTTTCCAAAAAAGGTTTAGAAGGAGAAGTGCCGGTTTATATAAAGAGTGTTCTTTTTCCAGGTATAGAAGTTTAAGTTGGCACTACTTTCCAAGATGGCGACCGATTTAACAGCTGTCAAGTGAATTATTCTCAGTTTGGTTTGGCAATTCATCAAAACGATTATCAAGCAAGGCGTAGATTCGTCGAATGGGCCCAAAACGAGATTGCCCTTGTTCCCGATTTTCATAAGCGAATTTTGTTTAGCGATGAAGCGCACTTCTGGTTGAATGGCTACGTCAACAAACTAAACTGCCGCATTCGGAAGATAAAGGGTGGCCGCGGTAGCCGAGTGGTAGGTATCGGACTGTGGCTTGTGTCACGGGTTCGAGGCCCGAGCCCACAAAGACCCGCCGTGGAGCGATGCACGTAAAATCTGTCGAGCTGAAACGTCCTCCCGTTGGTGTGGTGTGGTAGTTAGGGAGGGGGTGCCAACCACGCCCGATCACATGGGTTCAAAATTACGTGGTCCGTCGCCAAAAGCCCTCGTGTAGCTGAACAGTGCGACGTTAATATTCAATCAATCAATCGGAGTAAAGAGAATCCACAAGTGTATGTCGAAACACCGTTACATCCAGAAAAACTGACTGTTTGGTGCGCTTGATCGATTGATTGATTGATTGAATATTAACGTCGCACTGTTCAGCTACACGAGGGCTTTTGGCGACGGACCACGTAATTTTGAACCATGGTCAAGTGACGTGGACGACACCTGAGCTGGCACCCCCCTCTCCTAACTACCACACCACACCAACGGGAGGACGTTTCAGCTCTCGACAGATTTAACGTGCATCGCTGCCCTACACGGCGGGTCTTTAGTGGTACTGGGCTCGAACCTGTGACAAAGCAAGCCACAGTCCGATACCTATACCACTCGGCTACCGCGGCCACCTGTTTGGTGCGCTTTATGGGCTGGTGGAATACTTCTTCAAAAACGACGAAGGCCACAACGTTACAGTCAATCGTGGTCGGTATAGAGCCATGATTACTAACTTTTTCATTCCTGAATTTGAACAATCATGATGTCCAGGAGCTGTGGTTCCAACAAGACGGCGTAACATGTCACACAGCTCGTTCCACAAACGATTTATTGAAAGACACGTTTGGTGACCGCCTAATTTCACGTTTTGGACCTGTGAATTGGCCTTCAAGATCTTGTGATTTAACACCGCTAGACCATTTTCTGTGGGGCTATGTAAAGTCATTGGTCTATGCGGATAAGCCACAAACGCTTGACCATTTGGAAGACAACTTTCGCCGTGTTATTGCCGATATGCGGCCACAAATGTTGGAAAAAGTCATCGAAAATTGGACGTCCAGATTGGACTACATACGAGCCAGCCGTGGCAGTCCTATGCCAGAAATCATATTTAAAATGTAATGCCTCAAGATTATCTTTCGAATAAAAAAAATTCATGTCAATCGAATAATATATCGTTGTTTTATTGCATTTAAAGTTCTATACCTCTAAAAAAATACCCTTTAGTAGTATTGTGTTATTTTTACACGTGTTAAGTGAGTGCTCAAAATGCTCCAGACGATTGCTGTGAAGACATAAGTGCCTTCTGCAATCCATTTTATGAACGCAAGGAATGTTAAACTAGAGGAAATTCATCTTCAACTTGTAGAGATTAAAAGTTAAAATGAAATGAGGGATGAACAGGTGAAAAAGTGGGTTTGAAAATTCAATGATGGGCCAACCAATATTTATGCCGAACCAATATTTATGGGCGGCCTTCTGTTGTCAATGAGGGTTTGGTTAAAAAAGTTAACGAGAAAATTCGTAAAAACAGGTGGTTCACAATTAAATACATTGCCTTGTAATAATATTTCACAAATTTCAAAAAATATTCATTGGGGGCACCTTATTTAAACAGGGTATAGTCAAGTTAGCTCCTCATCACACACAAGAAAAATGCCTCATCGATGATGATAATTATGAAGGAAAAGTTTCCGCCTGTTCTTTTAAGTAAAAATGAATTGTTTTGAAATTTTTTTTTCATTGCGAGTTTTTCCAAAAAGATGCTTAGTTTCTGGACACGACTCGTGGAAAGATTAGAAGATCAAGGATGTTATTTGGCCACGCCATTTTAGCTGAGGTGATTTATTAATCATTATACACTTTTTAGAACTCATGGTCACGGCCATTATTTTAGTGTTTGAAGTTTTTTCCCTAGTTTTCAAAAACTCTTTGGAATATCGAAAATACACATCTTTTAACAATTCAATCTAAACAATTTTTCCAATCCCTTTAACGGCCATTCTCAAAACGATCTGATCCTTCTTTATATTTAATGACCAACC
The DNA here is from genome assembly GCA_019973935.1 of Trichonephila clavipes. NCBI lineage: Eukaryota > Metazoa > Arthropoda > Arachnida > Araneae > Nephilidae > Trichonephila > Trichonephila clavipes. Next base: position 196,476 of record BMAU01003081.1, on the reverse strand, counting down.
TTGTAGCCTTATATCATAGTACGTTATTATTAAACTCTATATATTGCTATTGTTCGGAGGGAGAGGGCGAAAAAATTATGATTGAGATCTGGGTCGCAAACATTGAAAGTCTTAGAAGCACTGGGTTAAAGTTTTAACGGAAATGATCGTACTATTGAAATCCAAAAGGGAATTACTATGGCTAATAGATATCTTAATGGAAAACGAAAATACACTCAGGAACATTGAAAATAGCGACCCAGAAAGGAAGCTAAGTACAATCGCGAAACTTTGCAAATAAGTACAGTGTAACGTGATATGCAAATGATCCAAGTTTTGTGCCAGTACGCATGCTCATACACGCCGAGGTGGCACTACATTCAGGAAGAGGGTGCTATATAAGCCAGCGCAAACTCGAAGATTCATACACGTGACGATTACCCGCCGATTGTAGGAAGACTTTAGTAAGCGAAACATGCCAGGTAAACATGCTAGAAGACATCTCTCACAGTTAAGCGAGTTTGAGAGAGGCCTGACCATCGGGATGAAAACTGCAGGCTCGTCGACGCGCCGTGTTGCTGGCAAGGTGGATCGTTTGGAGTGTGCCGTTAGAAATTGTTGGGCGCAGGGAACACGAGAAGGTACCCACACGTGGAAAACCGGGTCTGGAGTGACCAGGAAGACCACCAGGAGAGAGGATCGAAGGATCGTGCGGCAAGCACTTGTGGACCCCACAGTGACTCGTTCAACGATACGAGCAGACGTAGACGTAGTAATTGTTCCACAAGCAATTTCCAGACACCTCTCAGAAGCAAATCTTAAATCCAAGCACCCTTTCCCTGCACTCCCTTTAACATCGGCAACTGCGTCTACAGTGGTGCCAAGCCAGATAGATCAATGTGGAAGGTCACAGATTGGCAAAAGTTTGTGTTTAGTGAGAAATCCCGGTTTGTTTTGGGGACAGATGATAACCGTGTACGGGTGTGGAGGAACCCTGGTGAGCGGTACAATTCCCCCACACTGTTCTACGTCACACAGCTCGCACAGCTGGTGTAATGATCTGGGTGGCCATAGCCTATGATAGGCGGTCCACTTTAATTGTGATGCGTGGAACCTTAACGGGTCAACGTTACGTTAATGATATTCTTCGATCCCATGTAAGACCTTTCCTAAATGGTCTCCCAGGGGCAATTTTCCAGCAAGATAGTTCTCGTCAGGATACAGCAAGAGTTGCTCAAGACTTCCAACGTCATTTTCAGACTATTCCATGGCCGTCCCGCTGCCCCAATTTGTCCCCTGTAGAGCACGTGTGGAATCAGCTAAAACGGCAGATGCCTTCGTGTCACTCTGTACATGATTTAGAGTTGGCTGTTCAAGATTTGTGGGCTCATTTGCCTCAGGACAACATAAGGTGTCTAATCAACTCAATGCCGGACCGTGTGGTGGCATGTATTGCAGCTGGAGGTGGTCCAACGCGCTATTGAAGTTGCCCAGTATTTGTGTAGTTGCACACCCTGTATTCGTTTAATTGTCTTGTTTTTGAGATCAATTGAATCTCTCATCTGTGTCATTGTGTATTAAATTTCATTTCAATCCGATGCTTTCTTCTTGGGTCGCTATTTTCAATGTTCCTGAGTGTATTTGAAATTGAATTTAATCAAAAGAAAAACAAACGATATATTGTACAAAAATCTTAAGATCAGTATTAACTTATGCATGGGAAGCTCTGTCCATGTCTCGAACAGATGAAAACATAAGACGAAATCTACGAAAGAAAGATTTTAACATTTATTTTTGGAAGAATTTTGGAAAATGTAACATGGCGAAGAAGATAAATTTTTTATACCTTTATCGATCATATAAAGAATCTGACATTGTTATATTTATCAAAATACAACGAATAAAATGAGCGTGTCACGTTATCAGAAGGAACGAAGACCGTACCAGTAAAAAAAATTTTCAATGTTCAACCAATTAGCACACGAAGAGCAAGCCAAATTTTAGATGGATTGATGGCCTAGAAAAAGATCTAGTTTTGAGGACTAGGAATTGGAGAATACTAGCACGAAGAAGGCTGGCTTGGAAAAGGCTTTTTGGGAAGATCAAGGCCCACCCTGGGCTGTCGTGCCACTGAGGAAGGGAGGATCAAAATTGTAGTATTTTATAGGACACAGTATTTATCCTTCCATTACAACTTTTATCCACCACTACCCAAAAATATTAAACTATAATTCGTCTCTAAATACACAACTTACTTTCAAAACTGTCCCCCTTTACTAATTTAATTATGTTAATAAACTACTTTTCTACCGTCGAAACCTCAAGTTTTCCAAGAACATCAGTTTTTTTTATAAACACATTTAGCCATACTGATTACGCACTCTATAACAACTCTTTGAGCGCTGATTTTAGGGTCTGTCTTTTATTAGTGTGAGATTCTTTCTGCAACTGAAGCAAGAATTATCTTGTGGACTTTATTGTTTTAAATATACGTTAGTTCGAATGTTCTTCAATGATTTGTGAATGCTGTTGACATTCCGATAATTACTTGAGGCATTTTTTATATAAATTTCTTTCCAAGTTTTTCTTCCGACAAATAATTGTTGCGGTCTACCCAATGCTAGTGAGTGAGTTAATATTAACGTCGCACTGTTCAGCTACACGAGGGCTTTTGGCGACGGACCACGTAATTTTGAACCATGGTCAAGTGACGTGGACGACACCTGAGCTGGCACCCCCCTCTCCTAATTACCACACCACACCAACTTACCTACCCAATGCTAGAGGCGCACACAAAAGTGGAGGGAGAGATCCGAGGGCCTGGATCTTCCCTCATAGCCCTTGATTTTTTCCCCCGATTCATTATAATCCCATGCATATATTAAGTAAAATGTAATTAAGTATTTGTTAACATTAATAAAAAATTACTAAAAACCATTTATTCAGTATTTTTTTTTTGCTGATTTTTGTTCCCGACAATCGACAAAATAAAAAAAAATATATGTTTGGCTGCGTATGTGGTAGGATACTAGAATGGTACACTTTCAACCCTCGAAACTCAACCCCCCCTTCCTCTGGAATAACTCTTCTGTGCGCTATTGCACAATGTTGTCGAGTTAAGGCAAAACACAAGGTATGTAATTTATAATAATAGATACAAATATAATTATATCAAATGATCCATTTATTATGAAACAATTAAAAAAAACCATTTAAATATAAAAAATATTTATCTAAAGTTAATTTTCGTTGTTATAGTAAGTAAAAGACTTACAGTCTGCATACTGTCAGCCAATCTTGAATTTTTCGTACATAATTACTAAATGCTAAAATCTTCAGGTGGTCACCCTCAAATGTCTTGGTGATACTAAAGGGTGTTTTTTTAGAGGTATAGAACTTTAAATTGCAATAAAACAACGATGTATTATTCGATTGACATGAATTTTTTTTATTCGAAAGATAATCTTGAGGCATTACATTTTAAATATGATTTCTGGCATAGGACTGCCACGGCTGGCTCGTATGTAGTCCAATCTGGACGTCCAATTTTCGATGACTTTTTCCAACATTTGTGGCCGTATATCGGCAATAACACGGCGAATGTTGTCTTCCAAATGGTCAAGCGTTTGTGGCTTATCCGCATAGACCAATGACTTTACATAGCCCCACAGAAAATAGTCTAGCGGTGTTAAATCACAAGATCTTGGAGGCCAATTCACAGGTGCAAAACGTGAAATTAGGCGGTCACCAAACGTGTCTTTCAATAAATCGATTGTGGCACGAGCTGTGTGACATGTTGCGCCGTCTTGTTGGAACCACAGCTCCTGGACATCATGATTGTTCAATTCAGGAATGAAAAAGTTAGTAATCATGGCTCTATACCGATGACCATTGACTGCAACGTTGTGGCCTTCATCGTTTTTGAAGAAGGATTCCACCAGCCCATAAAGCGCACCAAACAGTCAGTTTTTCTGGATGTAACGGTGTTTCGACATACATTTGTGGATTAGCTTCACTCCAAATTAACTACTCCTTCCCTTCCCTTGTTCCCACCCAACTCTTTCTCTCTCTTACGTGATTTTAAATTCAACCACTTATCTGTGGCACCAACGTTTGTCATCACGGACGTTAAGGTATCTTATTGTGGCGGGCTTGTCATGAGTTCGAACCCAGTACCACTAAAGAACCACCTTGTAGGAGAGTGATGCACGTTAAATCTGTCGGGAGCTCAAAAGTCCTCCCGTTGGTGTGGTTTGGTAGTTAGGAGAGGAGGTGCAAGCTCAAGTGTCACTTGAAAATAATTTCACAAGCTCAGGTGTCCTCGTAATTTGAAAATACACCGCTGGCCACCGTAAATGCAATACCAAGAAAGACAAGAGATAGCACAACAAAATTTATTTTGTAGATAACATGTTAACCAAGTATCAGATGGTTAAATTTATAGATTTCTGTGAAGTGTGGTTTCTGCCAGAATCAGTAGCCAGAGCAGCCACCATTATTTGAGGTCACCGCTGCCACACGCTTCGGCATTGATTCATAGAGACTTTGGATGTGTTCTTGGGGTACAACAGACCAAGCAGCTTCCACACGTTGCTAAAGGTGATGTGGTGTGGCAGCTGGGGTGTAATCTGGGTCAATCGTTGATCAACCATGGACCACATGTTTTCTATAGGCGAAATATCCGGAGACCGAGCCGTCCAGGGAAGCAATTCAATCTGGTGATTGACGAAGAACCTTTGTACAATGCGTACTACGTGTGGTCGTGCATTATCCTGTTGGAAAAATGGCTGTGGCCAAGCCCTGAAGGTAAGGAAGGACAACTGGCTCCAAACCAGCGCTGGCTGTTTTACGCGTACTAAAGGAGTGCGAGAGTGATATCCAATACCCCCCATGCCATAATACCCTGTACAGGAGCAGTGTGGTGGTGCAAAATGCAGCTGTTCAGCATCCTCTCCACGATGTCTCCAGACTCGAATCCTACCATCGTGGTGTTGCAGACAGATGCGTGACTCGTCAGTAAAGACAACTTCATTCCATTCTGCCGCCCACATCCTTCTTTCATCGCACCATTGGCGGCGGAGACGTCTGTGGTTCTGCGTTAAGGGTAGACCAAGCAATGGACGTCTTGCGAACAGGCCACTATGCTGTAAACGGCGTCGAATGGTATGCGCAGACACTGAATGATACTTTTCAGACTCAATGTGCTGTGCTACGGTTCATGATGGGACTGAGTGATCCGTCACTGCCATGCGCATAATTTGCCTGTCCTCACTTAAAGTGGTGCACTGAGGTGGATGCCATCGACCACGTTGGTCTGTCGTACCCTCCTGCATCCAACGGTCACATATCTGCATTACAGTTGTTTGCTTTCGTCCAACACGACTACCGATTTCCCTGAAAGATAATCCGCAATCTCTGGGTAGGCAACTATCCTTCCTTTGTCGAACTCGGATACTTGATCAAAAGCTGATCGCTGTTATTTACGAGACATATCTGATCTTTTTTTGAAAAAACCAGAAGAAAAAAACAATTGCCGAACTTGAAATCGTCGAAATTTCTAAGCCTTAAATACCGCTTTGAGGTGGCACCACAGGCGCGCTTGATGTGTGTCTGCGCTGAAATTCTAATCATTTGCATGTCTCACCTCAGCTAATGCATGTTGTAAATTTCATGTTATTTGCATGCTTCTTTCAGGGTGTTGCATTTACGGTGGCCAGCATTGTAGTTCAAAATTACGAGGTTTTGTCGCCCAAAGCCCGTGAGTAGCTGAACAGTGCGACGTTAACGTTCACTCACTCACTTAGCGCACAACTCTGAGTGTCACGGAAACCGGGCGAAGAGATTACTTGTCAGTCAGAGTAAAAAGGTCACTCTTAAAATATCTTTGTATAAATGAATTAACTTAAAGAATTACCATTCCTATTGCTAACACTTATTTGGTTAACATAAAAAATAAATTTGAAGTTTTTATGGATATCTATAATTACTATAGTGACCGTCAAAATTCACAAACCGAGAGACCTAAACAACCAGATTTACTTCTTTCCTTACTCTTTCTGACAAAGTAATTTCTATTTGTCTCGACACTAAGGAAGTTGTGGAGTAGGTGCTGTAGGGTTGATCCCCCTACCGTCACATAAAACATTCATTTTGGTCAGCATGGCATTAGGCCATTAATTTAATGTCAGAACATTGTTCCAACATCAAACAAATGGTATTTAGTCCACTCGATAGTTAGGCAATATCGGGCTATCAGCCATCAATGGGCTCAGTGTCTGGTCGGCGACCCATGGCTGACCACAGACACACACATATCTGAAGGAACCCTATTATACATAAACTTCTCCACTTTTGCGCCCTCTTTTAGGGTAACATCTAAGAAATATTATCATGCATAAATAAATTAGTTATGTGAACTAAAACGCAGTTTCAGCAAGTGCATACGGGGACGCTTCATCTTAAATTTGATAATGTTTTTCCTCAAAAATTACAATTTCAATTGCTAATGGTCATCATAACACAAAACCACTGCAGCTTCTCCACGACGAGTATACTCGTCACAATCACTGTCAACTGGTTTAATCAGAAGTAATTGTTAAATTACTGGCTATATGTATTTTAAGTAATCGAGTTTCCTCATTGTTTTGAGAATGATAATTTTAGAATATTTTAATTACTTCATCTATAGGTATTTATAAATGCAAGTACGATTTTCACACATAAATCCTCGCGATTATATACATATTTTTTTTCACAATATTTTCTTTATGAAATATATTCTTCATTACAAACGCGTACTGTTAAATTATTGAGAGTGACTACACCCAGTCACTCAAAAAAGTATTGAGACACTTGACATGTATAATTGTACAACCATTTATAAAAATATTTATCACATAAAAAATTATTTAAGAAATATTTTAACATTTGGTGTACAGTATGCAAGGAAAATTTTATTATAGAATTATAAATTATTTTGTTTTTCAAATTTAATTCAAAGGCACACTGGAGTAAAAAAAGTATTGGAACACTTCTGAAATGAGAAGCTTAACAAATATACAAAGTATTAATAGAATTCAATTTCACACCACAGTTTCAGACTAGAAGTTTAAACATAAACGTTTAAACCGATAAGATTATAGAAAAAATGGCGAGAAAGAAAATATATTTGTTGGTGTGCTAAATCTCGTAATAAGTCTTTGGAAAGAGGAGAAATCAGTTCGCCGTATAGGAAAAATCTTGAAACTGAGTAAGCATCATTGACAGGTTCAAGACATCATTGGCAGGTTCAAGAAAAAATAAGTGTAGAAAACTAGCAATGATCAGGACATCCAAGGATATTTAATGAACGTGAAGAGAGGAAGATTGTGAGATAAATACACATTAATCCAAGAAGTAGAGCAGTAAAAATGACTTTGTAATGTAAGAGTAGGTTCGGGAAATCAGTAAATCCTGAAACTGTCAGGAATATTTTAAGAAAACGTAAGTATCATGGCAGAGTGCCTCAGACAAAGCCCTACAATAGCAAAGCAAATAGAGAAGCTAGGTTGGCATTTGCTAAAATGTATGTAAGGCAGCCAACAGAATATTGAGAAAATGTCATTTTTGTTGATGAAAGCAAATATAACATTTTTTTTTCGGCTTGGATGACAAGCAAAAAGTTTGGCGGAAATCAAATACAGCAATGGATGCCAAAAATTTACGACCTACTGTCAAATATGGATAGGGTCACCAAATTGTCTGGGTCTGCATGGCAAGCTTTGGAGTCGGGAACTTACATTTATTGATGGTAAAATGAATCAATATGTCTATCTTGACATTCTCAAGCGAAATTTAAAGCAAAGTTTCGAGCAAGCTGGGAATCTCAGGATATTTTAAATTGTACCAAGATAATGACCCGAAATATACTGCAGATATTTTCAAGTTTTGGGTCCTTTACCACTGTCCTAGTGTTATTAATACTCCTTCACTAAGTTCAAACCTTAATCCAATTGAACATGCGAGATTTGCAGCAAAAACTATATGAGCACCAAATTTCTAACAAGCAGGAAGCAAGATATTATTTGGTGGAAGAGTAGACCAAATTCGATAGATGGTTTTGCAAAAAATTGATCCTATCCCTGCCAAATAGACTCCGAGAGGTCATAAAAAGTAAATGGCGGCCTAACAAGATATTAATTTCTAAGTTTGAATTGTTTTTCTTAAATTGTTGGGAATTATCCCAATATTTTTTGAGCACGTTTCTTAACTCTATTTCTTTCATTTTCCATTTCAACCAGTTGCATTAATGAATGGATTTTTTTTCAAATTATTATTATTATTTGTATTTACCAAAATAACACATTTACTTTTCTTTGTTTGATTTGTATGTTTAATTAAAATATTACGATAAAACATATTTACTGGTAGTGTGTCCCAATACTTTTTTGAGTGACTGTATAAGCAGAAAACTTTTGGCAGAACAGCCATTAAACACTAAACAGTTATCCTGCATTTAATCTTTTTTAAATGGAGATCATTAGAATCACAAAACTTACAAACTTTGATCTAAAGATTATTTGCAAGGGAAGATTTTTTTCTGTATTTATCTTAAATTATTAACTCTCATCTTTATTAGGCGTGTTCTTTTCTTGTCAAGCTGACAACTGCTGAAATAAAGCAAATTCAGTTTGTTACATTATCAGTTACAATGGAAGAATAAAATCAATAAATTATGCCATTATCCAAAGTGGTTGCATATAGAAGGAAATCCATGGTAAGAGATTGTGTGGCAATAAGACTTCATATATAAAAATTTATATAATATACAAGAGAAAAACCTCGCACTATTCTACCAATAAAAACACAACAAATAAATCAATTAAAATTAATATTTTATTTATGGTAAGAAAAAATTTGTAGTACCAAAATAGTCGCAATATGCAATATCGAGGTATATACTAAATATGTAAAATCAGTCTTCGTACATTACGATAGTGTCGTCAAATGTTAATTTTCCGCAATCGGTGCATCTAAAACGGCATCCTCTACATTATCGTGTGGTTCTGGTATATCTTCATCTACATTATTTGCAAAAATTGCATCATAATTAGGTATACCGTACACAACGGGTGCATGCAAGACGGCATTTTCAATGCCAAACATGCCATCTATATCGTCTCTTTCATGGGCAGCTGGATCAAAAGCGGGATTTTCGATTACAACCACATCGACATCTTCAGCAGGTGCATCTAAGACGGCATCTTCAACATCATTATTTGCAATAGGTTCATCTAAATCTGCACTTTCGACTTCAACGAGATTTCCAGGTTGAGTTACTTTGATTGTATAACCTTTAGGATCGAGAAAGAAAAGTACCCGCATATAATTTTCAAAGCATAAGTTTTCCTCTGGATTAAAAGGTATACCAGATGTCTCTTGACGTCTCAGTAACCTATAATATCGAAATATCCTCCAAAGAACCTATTATAGAAAGATTTTTAGGATTAAAAAATAGCACAAAATTCTCTCTATTTACAATTTGGCTACTATTATATAAACAAGAATGCGCTCAATTCTTTCAGCTCGTACAGAACACTTCTGCTGGAGATTATCTTAAAATGGTATGAATTAAAGAATATTAATACATAGTATGGCAAAATGCAAGAATTAGTGTTTAAGAGAATGAGGACATTTCAAACAGAAGTATAGGAATATGGCTTCAATCTTTGTTTTGCCTACGAGCTCACTGAAATCTCAGGTTTTTAAAAGTAATCAAGAGAGTTCATACAATTCTGGTTCATTTTGAAACGAGGTGAATACCTCCATTTTTCTAGCCTCCAGTAGATGCAACTCCTTTTTAATAGTAGGGCAGAGATCCATTTCAATTCGATTGCATACAGAATCATTAGTCTTGCATCACTCGTTAGGAAGCTAATGCTGTATTTGTAATACTAATTTGCAAAATCTTTCAAGGACAAGTGTACATTAAAGCAGCGTTTCTCAAACTGCGGGTTACATCCTCCTAGGGGATGTGATAACCCTGCGGAGCGCAAGCATATTGAAAAGTAGAAAACAGAAAAAAAGAAAATTTACCGACAGGGAACTAAAAAATACATTGACAAAAACAATAAAACCCATATTTACACTAACACTTATAAATATATCAATACTTCGCAATGTAAAGAGCGTTTTTTTCCCCAGGTATAGAACTACTTTCCAGGTTCCACTACTTTCCAAGATGGCGACCGATTTAACAGCTGTCCAGTGATTTATTCTCAGTTTGGTGATCATCAAAACGATCATCAAGCAAGGCGTAGATTCGTCGAATGGGCCCAAAACGAGATTGCCGTTGTTCCCGATTTTCATAAGCGAATTTTGTTTAGCGAAGAAGCGCACTTCTGGTTGAATGGCTACGTCAACAAACAAAACTGCCACATTTGGAGTGAAGCTAATACACAAGTGTATGTCGAAACACCGTTACATCTAGAAAAACTGACTGTTTGGTGCGCTTTATGGGCTGGTGGAATCATTGGTCCGTACTTCTTCAAAAACGATGAAGGCCACAACGTTACAGTCAATGGTGATCGATATAGAGTCATGATTACTAACTTTTTCTTTCCTGAATTAAACAATCATGATGTCCAGGAGCTGTGGTTCCAAGACGGCGCAACATGTCACACAGCTCGTGCCACAATCGATTTATTGAAAGACACGTTTGGTGACCGCCTAATTTCACGTTTTGGACCTGTGAATTGGCCTCCAAGATCTTGTGATTTAACACCGCTAGACTATTTTCTGTGGGGCTATGTAAAGTCATTGGTCTATGCGGATAAGCCACAAACGCTTGACCATTTGGAAGACAACATTCGCCATGTTATTGCCGATATACGGCCACAAATGTTGGAAAAAGTCATCGAAAATTGGACGTACAGATTGGACTACATCCGAGCCAGCCGTGGCAGTCCTATGCCAGAAATCATTTAAAATGTAATGCCACAAGATTATCTTTCGAATAAAAAAATTCATGTCAATCGAATAATGCATCGTTGTTTTATTGCAATTTAAAGTTCTATACCTCTAAAAAAACACCCTTTATTTTATAATTATCTAAACAATGCTATGTTAAGAACGTTTATTAATTACCAATCACCCCATTAGCTTTTCATATAAAATTATATACAAAAATTAACACTTGCCTTGATAATTTGTATGGATTATAATTATCTTAAAAATGTAACAAAAATTATGCGATTAACCCCCCAATAATACCATTTTACAAGTAGGCTAGCGTACGTGGCGCATTGGGGAAGGGGTAGTACCGGAACAAATAAGAAAATCCGTCGCAAACATTCTGTCAAGGTTCTTTTACTTCATTCCAAAGCCTTCTGTATAATTGTACAAATAGAAGTGCACAGAAAATATGGCACTTCGGGAAGACACGCCCGCGGCAATTAACGCACTGCCTGAAGGAGACGTATATTTACGCTTTTGACCCTTAAAGACGCATTGTAGTTTTATTGTCATGGTATAGAATTATTAAATTCAATACAATATTATTGAATGTAGGGGGGTGCAATGAAAATTATGATTAAATATGGGTTCAAAATATGGTAAGTTTGAGAAGCATTGTACTAAGGCATGTACTGGATTTTGCTGTTTCAAGAATATATTCAAGAGTTTAGTGTCCAAGTTGCATTCTCGCAATATTCTAGGAATCTCGCGTCTGGATGACTTTAGGAGAAAAGACCGCCAATTTACGCTTCATTAATCGCTAATGAGAAAAAGTTATGAAAACAATTATAAACATGCATCAAATCTAAACAAACTGAAAAGAAAAGTAAATACTACTTTATAATGACCAATAGAGATCACCAAGGTATGTTAACAGTATAAAATGTTGGAGAAAACAAGTTATTTTAATACTTTGGTGTTAGTAGTCCTATATTTGAAGTAAATACCTGAAAGGCTACATCTTCCAGATCCTCGTTCTGGAGATTGACATGAAGCCACTCAAACTTGCCTCACCTTTAAGTCTATCTTCAGCTAATGTTAAAGAATAGGGGCCCAACTAGGAATATTTTTTCAGATATAAAAGTACTCAAGCATAAATATTATATTCCTGCTACACTATCCTGTAGAGAATCGCTTATTTTATCAAACTACTCATTTTTATCCTAGTTGACACATTTTTCTTTTATAAAATGTTTTGTATTCCCCCCTATACCGTAATTCTAAATGAGCTCTCCCTTTACATGTTAAAAGGAAAAACTAATTTTTTTTCTGTCCGAAAATGTGCTTCGTGTCAAGTTCACACTCTCGTACATATGGCGAAAACATACACAGCCTTAAAGACAGATATTATGTAGGAGCTTCAAAAAGTAAGGTAGAAAAACTTCGACCGGTGTGCGCGTTATCCGTATGTATAATTTAAGAAACCCTTTGAACATAATGAAGATGATTGTAGCATTCAAACGGTGTCTTAGAGGAAGTAGATTCTTTAGTAACACGACTAAATCTTAAAAAAAGTGACTGCGTTCCCGAAAACATTGTCCCCGACTGACATGCGTTCACAGTTTGAGTTCAGAGAAATATTCTTCAGCTGAAATTCATAGAAGTGTACGGCACTGCTTCTCAAACTTTCAATACTATTTGGGATCCAATATTCAGTCATTATTCATCGTCCTTCCATCCCCCCTCCATCCATTCAATAACAATGTATGGAATTCAATCATACTATACTTTGACGCTAAAGCTACAGTACGACTTTTACTTCTTAAGTACCACTGAGATGTATAAACATCTCGCTCAGCCAAAGCGTTAATTCTATTGCTGATCCATATGTATCCCTCTGATGTGAAGAAACAAAACGTTAATTGTCCCAGACATATATATACGTCTTTTCGAATAACGATTATTCCTGTGCATTGATATCCAAAAATTCCGAAAGCTTTTAAATGTAATAAAAGGACCTTGACAGTGTTCGAGAAGGATTTCAGAGGATTTGCTTATTTTTATTCTTTTTTCTTCTTATAATGCTTTTTTGAACGTTCTTTGTTCGATGAAATTCATTGAAAGAACTCGCAGTTATTGGAATACTGCAAATTATTAGCACTTATTGATATTATTAATTTTAATAAGTATATAAACGATTGCTTTATGTATAATAGAAAAATATGTAATTATAAATATAATAATAGCTATTATTTTATTTGTAAATATTACAAATGTTATTTTTTAAATAAATATTTGGTTATTTATAATTATAATATTTATGAGCATTATTATGTAAAGTTTTGCATATAATTACTGTTAAATTCACTTTCCTGATTGTAATAATATATTACTATTATATTGATATTCATTATTGAGATTGATATTCGTTATTTTTAATCTTTTCCTATATTCATTTGAAACAAAACATTTCAGTACAACTATTTTCCCGACAATTTGTTTCGCTAGACAGTAACCTTTGATTCCTTGTAACTAGTCAACAAAAGCTACTTGGCATGAAGCACTCCTTATATATCAAATTAGTTCCCAAATCTCTTAATTCTTTGTGATACCAACCAAAATCATTATATAAGTATTTAGAATGTATTAAAGCGAAAATATTCGAGTGACATTTGAATATACATAGAATCCCCTGATCTTAGTGTCACAGCTTACTTGATACAAATGATTCACTATCGAGAATTTGCGATCAGAACCATAAACAGGCTTTAAGGCTGCTTTCGCTTAATGTTAAAGAATACGACCCAGATTTGGAACATTTTTTCAGATATAAAAGGGAAAAATTAATCATATTCAGGCTTTACTGTCCCTTAAAGAGCAATATTTTTTAATATACTTCCCATTTTTTGCCGAGTTGATTAATTTTTTCTGGTATAAAATGTGTTTCGCTTTTTTTCCTTCTATACTGTGATGTTAAATGGGCTATGCCATCACGTATTAAAACGAAAAAGAAAATATTCATGGAAAATTTGGCAATTTTTAAAAACACTATTTTTAACAGTGGTAGGAGATATGATATTGCAAATTTTCATGTAAATTGAGGCATTTTTCTGTCTGAAAATGTGCTTCGCGTTTAGTTCAAGCTATCGTACTTTTACCGAAGACAGCTTTAATAAACTCGTAATCGCATATTTGACAAATTAAAAATATACAACTGCGATCGAACTAAAGGGGAATAATATCGAGATATGCCCCTCTTCCCCATTGCAATTAGAGCCAACAATGATTCAAAAGTGTATTTAAGACTTACCCATACAAGGAATAAAAAGGAAACAGCGTAAAAAATTAGAGCTATCCACAATACAACTTTTTCGGTATAAAGAGAAGAAACTGCAAGCATAAATCCAACAGCGAAATTAAAAAGGAAAGCTTCCAATATAAACCTTGTAGTAAAAACACCATTACTCGGCTGAAAAAAAAATTCAAATATGTAATCGAGTTGAGAATAATATAAGAGATACAAGATTTTGTAAACGTAGACTATTCGAAAAGCTACGATTTAGACATATCGAATTAAATTTTGACGCGGTTCAAAATTTTAAACACTTTAAAGCGCTTTTCTGAAGCTTTAATTACAGCTTTCACAAAATATAAGCCCTTACGAATTAAACTTCACACGCACAAGAAAATTTAAGACTCTTTGGATAGTGATGCTTAACACTAAATATTTCCTTGACAATTAAACATACTTTTAGATTTCTTCCAATACTCTGGCAAAACAAAGAGACTTAGAAGACAGGAAGTGTATACACAAAATCTTCAAGCAAAACATGCCTGGATATCTTAGAATATCAATTTTTAAAATTCGACTTGGGATGAATTTGACGAGTACCTCAATATAAAGCGCAATGTAAAATTTAGAACATTCTTATAAGGGGAAGGCACGACTAACGAAATTCATTCGACAACGAGATTTTATGCAATATTAGTATTATAGGATGACAGCCCTCAATACAATAGCGCCGAATGGGCAGTCAATTCAGAGAAAATGGCATTCGAAATTCACTCAGTGGTTATATAATTAAATTTTAATTAGCGCTAACAGTGCACAGTGGCCTAGGTGATAGTGTACCTGCGTTTCCAGGGGTCGGTCAGGGTTCGAAACACACGATCGACTATATATATATATATAGCTGTTTTTTTTCTTCAATTTCTATTTTACTTTTTAAAATAAAAACAATTAGATAAATATTATTTAATATTCAATGTAATATATTTTTATAATATTTATTAATAATAAAACATTAATATTATAATATATTATGTTAAAATATATTTATAAAATATAAAATGAATATTAATATAATTGTTGAAATTTTTGAAATACAAGACACTTAAATATTTTAAGTGTTTTTAAATAAATTTATTTAACATTTAAAATAAATTTAAGGGAAAAAAAACTTGTTAATCGCGAACTTTGACTGACCGCTTAGAACGCAGGTTCACTATGACTTATGTCACTGCATCGTAAGATTTAATTAAAATTTAATTGTATAAAAGCCGAGTATGAATTTTAAAGGCAATTTTCTCGAAATGGACTGCCCATTTGACGCTATTACATTGAGGGTTGAACACCCTATAGCATTATTACTATTAGTCTCGTCCCCAAATGAGTTTTTTCAGTCGTATCTTCACCTATTTAGATGCATTGTAGAAGCAAAGCACGAAAGATTAAAAGGATATTTTAAAGTACTGGTAAGTTTTAAGAAAGATTTTGATGGTTTAATTGAACTAATTTTCATCAGATTACTATCGCAGATATTTAGTGTCGGAGTTTTATACTTATTTCGTAAAAAAATTGAGAATAAAACTATTCACTTAATATAGTGTAGACTGATAAGCATCTGAAAGGAGGTGGATTTTAGTATAACCCGCAATACCCAAAATTTAAGTTGATTATTCGAATTTATTAAAAGGAGAAAAATTAGCTTTAAATAGAAGACAGAAGTGTCAGTTTACATGTGCATTAGAGGTGACGTTTACAGTTTTTATTAAATACTTATTTCAGAGTCTAATTTGATAAGTCTCCTTTCAGCGTATTGATATAGTGCACGAATTAGAATTTATTTAAGGCAGTTAAGATTGCTATTCTCAACGGATATCTGGATTCAGCACTGGTCTGTTCGATGCATGCAGGCATTTATTTACTACCCAATATAGTAGATGTATAAGTGTTAGAAATATAGTACTATTCAACAAGTTTTTTAAAATTATTTTTACATCTCAAAAATTTGTCGGACTACAAACCGGATAGTTGCCGTACATACAATATAATCACATAAAAGGAAGGAAGAAAAACACTCAAAAACGATTTACTTACATGCTCACCGAATCTTTTGTAACTTGTGTTGCGAAAATTAGGTAGCATTGTTGCACCTGTTAACAAAACTAATGAAAAAAAATGAATCTGAATGTAGATATTTAAAAACTTGCCTACATTTTAGGTTATATCAAGGGTACGTATGCGCAGATAAATGAAAATGAGTTTACGGAGCACCATCAACAGATTGATAGAAAGGATGGAACAATTTGCGCAACGTTATGGCGATTGATGGTTTATTGACGCCACAGTCAGAAACTCCTTCTGGGCATTGCGTCACAGAACACCACTCCCACTCTCACCCCCCCATCCTGGCAACCATTTTTAGCCATTATAATCACTTCTCAATAGCCAATAGGAAGACTCTCCCTTCGCTGCACTCCTTTCTCGAGAAAACATCTCGGAAGCCAAATTTCATTCTTTGAAGCCCCGCCCACCAGCCCACCGCCACTAGTCCAATAGCCATGCAATACACCTTCCGCATGATAGTCCAACTTCGTCGTATCATCTAAAAGACTTTTGCCAGATACGGGATTGAGGGTTCTCAATAACCCGTATGCCCACAGACATTTCCTGAGATATTGACGCCAAAGTCAGTGAGTGAATGTGAGATTTTACGGCGCAAGAGCCAAATCTGGTCATACTGCGCCAAACATTTGTGGAAATTTGTGATCTAGACGGGAAAAGAAAGAAAGGAGATAAATTGAATGACAAGAAGGGTCGAAAATAGAGAAGGATCACTAGGGTACCCCAGGTTCGTGAGACCCGTGTTTACCAAAGATAGTAAACCCATTGGGAAAAGGAAAAGATCACTTGGGTACATCGGGATTGTGACACCCGTACTCCCCTAAAGAAGTTGAGCCCCTGAGGGGTACGCCAAAGTCAGAAGCAACCCCTTCCTTTCTCGAAATTTGAAAGTTTTTAGCGACGAATCTTGTATTTTTGAACAATGGTCAAATGACGAGGACGAAACGATTATCGGTACCCTCCTTTCTAAACTATCATATCGGGCGAACATGAGGACTTTGACATATTTAGTGTGTATCACCTCATCTAAACAACTGGACTTAAGTGATTCCAGTGCTGGAAAGAGGTAATGAATGTTTATTAAAGTTGCGTTATAAAGCAGCACGAGAGCTTTTGGCAATGGATCGCGTAGTTTTAACCCTTTATCTACCGCATTATGATTTACTGCAGTTTCTTTCATGCAATTTTTTTTTTGAATTACTACATAGAAAAAATTAAGGGATACACAAACAAAATACTCAACTTCGGGAAATTTAATGCGTTAGAGTCAAGTAATTAATTAAAGATAATCAACTGTGAAATTAATTATATACATTGTTCACTTAAAATAGGCAAATCGTTTTTCTAAAGTCTTCATTAACATATAAAAAAATAAAACACCTTTTCACATTAACTATTTTTTCAGAGCAAAAATGACAATCTTCGCAATCCACTGAAAACGCCGTGAGATGAAAACGCAATTTCTGCTATAAAACTCTATTTGTCTTTCCCGCTAAAGTACTGCTCCTCATAGAACCCGTGCTGCCATATATCTTGGAAGAGTGGATTTAAAAGAACATTCCTGCTAAGTATCGTCAGAGTATTCGTAAAAATGGTTAGTCTATGTAATTTTAAATTGAATGGTACTTATAAATACCGCCGGTAGATAAAGGGTTAAACCATGGTCAAGTGACAAAGACAAGTGAGATGACCTTACCCTCTCCAAGCAGCTTACACTAAATCGGGGGCAGTTTTTTCAAGATGCGGGCTACTTCTAATGTTTTCGCCGGTAGATAAAGGGTTAAACCATGGTCAAGTGACAAAGACAAGTGAGATGACCTTACCCTCTCCAAGCAGCTTACACTAAATCGGGGGGCAGTTTTTTCAAGATGCGGGCTACTTTAATGTTTTCAGATAAAGGGTTAAACCATGGTCAAGGGACAAGTGATGACCTTCTCTCCAATGTTTTTTCAAGATGCGGGCTATTTCTAATGTTTTTAAGATGTTTTAGTCCACCCAGTTGCGTTGGTGAATCCATTCCGAGTTAAAATTTTAACACTTGTTTTCGATACTACTCCTCTTTTAAAATATGACAGACTACTGTTTTTACTACAAAAACACAAGTATCACAAAAATTTCAAGTTGAATACTTGAATATCTATGAGAGACTGCTAGATAATGGGGTGTGGATGTATTCAATGCAGCAAACAAAGAACATATGAGAATCGATGAATCGGAAATGGACGTACGTATTAATTTATTCTTCGACGCGTCTCGTGTCATTGCGAGACATGATATCAACACAGGAACCCAATGTCGCGAAAGCGAGAGTTAGGGGACTATGTCTAAATAGCCAAGCTCGTGCTGTGGCGGGAAGAGCTGATCAATATTTATTCTCACCTTCAGTCGAAGTGTGGGAGAAAATGCATTTATACTGCTGGCATAGCAGTGATCGCTAGCCCCCCCCCCCTTAAAGCAGCAGTCAGCGTGTTAAGCATCATTGAGCGCTTCCAATGAGGGTGAATGGGTCGTCTATACATCTATCGAATCATTTTCTTAAGTAAACATATTTGCATCGATAGTGAAAAGCCAATTCTCAGACTAGCTTGCGTCGATGTTTCCTTAATAGGTTCTTTTATTATGCGAGTCTCAGGTCATAGTAAAGGCGGTCACTCCAAGGTGTCTTGACTGTAGACCGCGATCGATTTAATGCCTATCCTTACTCTAAGTCTTTGGAAGGGCATTGAGCCTCAACAGATGGTCCCTCTACTGGGCGAGTCTTCCGTAGCATTAAGGCAAAAACTCAGGAGACTCCTTCCCTGAATTCATGGCTATAACTGCTAAACTATTGTAGCTACTACCATAGCTGGAACTAATGACTCAATATTAAAAACACCGAACACTTGTTTGAAGACATAATCACTCGACTATCGCAGCCCTTTTGGCATTGTGTTAGAATCATTTTAAGAGTTTTTAAGCCTTTGCTAACAGTAGAAATATAATACAGTGGCAGGGATATTTTCTTTTGATCATATGTCTCATTTAAAACCATTAATCAATACTAGTGTGGTAGGAATAAAACCTTTTGTTGCTTGTTTCCTGTAAAACCATAAATCGATAGTAGAATGGTAAGGACAATTTCTTTTATTGTTTTGTACTCAGTAAAACCATCAATCAATAGTAGTGTGGTATATCCCTTGTTCAATATCCCGCTAAACTATTAATTGTAATGCAGTAGTAAGATCATGAGTTTCTTTGTTGATGGCTCGTAGGGTCAGATGATAAATCATGTTTGTAAGAATCATTGTATCCTGGTTTCGATTACGATGAATAGTAAATCGAATTGAAATTCAATATTGCTTTGCATGATGTAATGGGGGGGAGGCTAGGTTTTGTAGGTAAGGGGGTAAGCTCGATGGTGTCTTTGTCAATTGATTATTATTTTTAATAAGAAAGGCAACCATATTAGCCTTCAAAAAACATGCGAAAAGATGTAGAAAATTACAAATTGATTAAATTGAGGAAATGTGATTTATTTTCCTGCTATGCTAGAATACATTAATGTTACTTTCTGTTGTATTTATTTTATGTTAAAATTGTAATATTCGCAAGCAATGCAGTTTCTTAAATTATAATGCCTATAATGGAGATTAAATGAGAAAGACAGCGAAATGATAACGATAGAGTCATGTTGGCAAATGTCTAGCTACTTTCATAGCTCGAGCTTTATTAGGGCTTAGGCGCGATGCACGTTAATGCTTTATCTACGCATTATGATTTACTGCAGTTTTTTTCATTAAATATTTTTTTGGATCACTACATTGAAAATTAAGGGATATACATAAACAAAATACTCCGCTTTGGGAAATTTAATCCGTTAGAGATAATAAATTAATTAAAAATATTCCACTGTAAAAATAATTATATACACAGTTCACTTAATATAAATAGTCAAATCGTTTTCTAAAGTCTTCATTAACATGCAAAAAGATAAGACACTTGAAATTTTGAAATAAACTATTTTTTCGGGACAAAAATAATAATCTTTGCAATTCGCTGAAAACGCCGTCAGCAGAAATCGCATATCTGCTGCAAAACTGTTCGCCATCCCCGCTAAGAGATACTCATCATAGAATATCTTAGAAGAGTAGATTTCAAAGCATATTCCTGCTAAGTATTGGTAGAATATTCCTTCTAAGTTGGTGTGGTGTGGTAGTTAGGGGAAGGGGGTTCCAGCTCAGGTGTCGTTCACGTCACTTAACCATGGTTCAAAATTACGTGATCCGTTGCCAAAAGCCCTCGTGTAGCTGAACAGTGCGACGTTAATATTCACTCACTCCAAAAAATACAGTACAGCTAGATTTTGATTATGTGTGGGTAGTATATAATTTCTACAACTTTTTAGAAAACAACCAAGGCATATAAATTTATATATACGTTTTACTTTTTAAAAATGTAAAAATAAAGGTATATTTCAAGTAACAAAATTCTCATTGTTTTACTAAACTGTTCGAATTAATTGGGACAAATGGGGAGGGGAGTGATTTTTCTAAAACCTTAACTTTTTATTGTTAAATAGACTGAAAATTCGGTATATTGTTGCGAAGTACGTCTTCCTTTAGCAGAAAATATCTTCTTAACGCGTCTTGGCATTGATTCCTCTATTGTAGCGCACATGTTCTTGATTTCATCATTTTGAAACCCCACTTGTATAATACTTTTTATCATTTGTTCTGTTGTCGTGTAATTCATCCTTGCTAAACGATTTTTGAGAATATGCCACAAGTTCTGAATAGGATTTAGTTTTGGTGAATTACTGTGCCAATCTCAACGCTTTTATTTTATTACCTGGCTAAAAATCTGGAATAATTTCAAAGTGTGACAAGGGGCCAAGTCATGTTGCAATATTGCGTCAAATGTTCCCATGAATGGAACAATCTATTGTATAACATTTCCATTTGACAGAATTAATCATGCTTTTAATAGGAGATAAACTTTTAGTACCATTTGTTGTGAAACAAATACAAAACATCCGTTTACAATTCATTGGATTGGTTTTACAATTCATTGGATACAATCTGGTATGAGTTTCACCATCACTTCTTTTAACTATGCTTGATTTGTCCAGGGATACAGATTAATGTTTTATGACGGAAAATTAACTTTTTGCAGTTGTCCATAGCCATTATAGGCATTTTTGGCCCATGCTAGACATTTTTCATCCTTTTTGAGTAGGAAACTTTTGTTTGTTCTTGTTGCCTTACGGCTAACTTCCATAAGCCTATTTCGTGTGCATTTGGGTATTTATTTCAACACCATAACCCAGTACTTCTTAAACTTTAAATACTGGCGTCCCTCTTTTCAATCACAATTTTTATCGCGCCCCCCTTCTACATTAAAAATGTACTGAATGTAATAATAATGCACTTTGATGCTAAAGCTACCATTTTTATTATAAACCGCACAAATTAATGACATAAGTGTTAAATTTTGTATATGTTACTTTTAAGCAAAGAAAAAAAACAGTAGGATAATTATGTTACTTTTCCTTTCTCTAATTTTTAAATCGGAACATATTGCATAAGGCGGTGACTGCTTAGACAAAAAATCTATATATATGAGCTAAATATAGAAAAAGAACTCAGAGGGCCAATTTCTAATCATAAGCATTGCTTTGAAAAACTTTGCTCTACAAGACAAGCCCATCGAAAAGTCGCTAATACTTATTCAACTTGTTCTAAATTTAGTATTAATTAGAACTGATACATTAAAAGTATATCGGCTGAAGTATCCGCTCTTTGCACGAGTTCATTTATAAGAAAATAAAACATTCATATAACCGCTGAATTGTAAGGAGAGTAAAGCCAAGGGTGCGACAATGTTTACAAAAATGTAAAATGAATTTTTTTAAATGACTGCTCAAATTTTAATTAGTTTTAAGCGAACTGTAATTTGAAGCCTCATAGAATTAGCATTTAGAATTGATGTTGAAAAATGAACAATATAAAATTCCGATGAAAAATAATAGTATTTTTTTTTAATATTTAAAACGAAAAGACTTCATGTTTTAACCCTGGAGCAGGCGCGCACTTGATACTAATGGTCGAGAGGGGTTATTGAGTCACTCCAATCCTTTTTATAATTTTTAGAAGTACACAAAAAAAAAAAAAAAAAACGTAATTCTAGGGAGTAATTTAACTAAGAAAATATACTTACATACTTTTAAGCACTTCAATTTTTCTTTGATAATTTTAGGAAAAATACCAAGAAAATTGAACTAAAGTTTTTCAAATGTCCGTGACCTTAAAAAAGACAAATCACAGACACTTTTCGCTAACATTACAGGAATGTTATTTTCAGGCAAAACCGTCATGTTTTGTTCAAGTTATCGTAATTTTATTGTCCTTTGATGTTCGACAAATAGTATGTTGAAGTTTTGCTTGCTTTTTTTTTTTTTTTTACAAAGCAAAGTATGTCTTCTGATATTTATGGCTTCATATTTTAGTTTATGGATTTCTTTTGGTAGAATTTGAAAATGTTTTTTTTCATTTCATGTTCATCGCTTCTCAAATTTGCTTTAATATGCATTTCAGCAGGTTCATTTTTTTATCAGTTTTAATTTCTTTCAATAGAGATCAAAGATGCCCATTTCTTATATATATTGTGATCACTAGTTAAACATTTACCTGCACATCATGCTCATTTACCAAACCACAATAAGTCGTACAATAAGGCAATCAAAATCACTATGTTATTCATAGGGGGATGTAGCATGAACACAGAAAATATTTTGGAAAAAAAAAAGTGATCGTACCGGGAACTTAGTCAAAACAAGTACCTTTAGATTTTAAAAGACAGTTTGTCACTCCCAAAAAGAGGGAGATATGTGGCAAATATATTTTAATTCACGTTAAGGCTGTCAAACAGGAGCATAGTGTCAGGATCATTGGCAGCAATTAAACAGTTTTGCCAGAATTGCCGATTTCGTGTACTCTGTGCACGGCCTGACCGCTCCCAGATTAAAAGTATTTATTGCAGTATGGATGTTCTAAAAAATTATTTAAAACGTTTTTCATTATGCTTGATATGTTTGGAAATACTCATAAAAATAAATATTGGCCTAATAGTCCTTCAAAGTGCTCTCTGTGCTTTTCCAAAAATCATAAAAATATTTTACAAGGAAAAAAGCGCAGCAGAAATAGTTTATTTACAACTTTTCTAAATGAAAAAACAAATGCACATAAGAGCAGAGACGTAACTAACCGTACACGTAAGCTCAAAGGTCAAACCACGACAAATACCTTCTGCTGCCTACAGCTGATGTACAATATTTCATTAATATAATAGTGATTAATTTTATTTCTTCCTAAAATTTTGATTTGGGGTCTGGGTTTTTCTCTGAAAGAGCAGTATTTTAGGTTTGAAAAGAAAACCTAATAAAAAAATCTCATTATGGGATTACAGAAAATCCAAATGTTTTTTTTTTTTTTTTTTGGTTATAGCATCAAAGATAGCTAATGAGATTCTGAAGTAGAAGCTTTTATTTTTGATGACGTAATACCGCAGATGATATATACAAATTATATTAGTGTAAATGTGTATTTTTATTATGTCAGAAAGTATTTTGTTTTACTTCATTCCAGCAGATATTTTTTTTAATCTTTTATTTTCGATATGCTCGTGCCCTTCTCGTAGGTTTATCGCGCCCCCCCGGGGAGCACCCCAAAGTTTGAGAAACACTGCTATAACCCAATAAACCGCTTTGAAAGTCTGCTATTGTCTTCGTTCGATCCATTTTTCTTATTAGAATTTTAAAAATTCTTGGAATAATGTTCGCTTTCGTGACCATATTTAAACTATTACTTTTGGAGACGATAATCTGGAATCTTGAAACACTTGATTTGTCTACACTTATTGCAATAGCTGTATCTCTGACAAACAGAGGAGTGTTCATTAAAAACGATTTTAGAAAGCTTTCACGGAGTAATATCTTTGAACATACAAAATCAAGACGTGTCATTCGGAACGCAAAATTATAACGACCAACTGATAGGCTCACAGCTGCGCTACCCATACACTAAAACTAATTAAATACGTAAATTTTAGTAAACGTAGATACTTCCCACTACTTCGAGACAAATAGAATTGGATTGAGGCAGTTCGAGTCATCACTGGTTACCTCATACCAAATTAAACAAGAAAAGACAGTTTGTCACTCCCAAATAGAGGGAGATGCGACAAATATTTTAATTCTCGTCAAGACTGTCAAACAGGAGGATAGTGTCAGGGCCATTGGTAACAATTAAACAATTTTGTCAGAATTACCGATTTCGTGCACTCTGTGCTCGGCCTGACCTCTCCCGGATTGAAAGTATTGATTACAATATGAATGTTCCAAAAAAATTGTGTAAAACGTTTTTCATTATGCTTTATATGTTTGGGTTGTTCCAATTAATTTCAATACTGTAACACACGGTTTAATTCGAAGACCAAAATGTAGATGGTGGTACTTGTAACGGAAGCATTACCGACCGAAACTCGGTAGTACCGCCAGAGAAAGTTGGGAACTAAACGAGTGAACTTTACTGGGTTTCGCTGTCCAATCCTGGACTATGTATTATATTTAATTTCCTCTAAATGTTTAATCTTTATTATGTCTAAATGTCTGTCCTTTGTAACTGTTGTTTTGAGTCATTAAAACTATTTTAAATTACCCCAAGATCTTATCCATTATTTTGGTTTACCCAGTAATGACACAAGAGAACCGTTACAAATTGGCGCCCAACGTGGGGCCGATCCGAGCAATTCCCAACTTTCTCTCGCTTTTTCCACTTAGGTTGAGGCGTTGTCACCCGACAACAAATAGAAAATTCGTAACCCTGCGATAAAATATTTTCATCCAGAAAACCTGTGAACAGATACGTTATTTATTCTAAATAATCTTACTCTGTTATTCTGTATAAGAACAGTGATTATATATTATTGCTCTTGGCATGTATTGTGGTTACAATACTATAATAGATGATCTACGGTTTTTCCTAGTCTTATCAGAATGCGCGCATCATTGCCTCTAAAACCCCAATAAAACAGCCATCCTTTATGTCAGAATGGCACTGGATCATTACTTTAATGTCAACACATGGGCCCAACATCAAGCAATTGGCCCGATACCTAGGCAACTTCAGGGCAGCAGCTATCAATGGACTGAGTGCCTGGTCGGCGTCCCATTTTTTTTATCTGTGGTATATATACCCAATGGAACCATATAAATAAACTTTACCCTATTTAGGGTAACATTTAAATAACATTATACTCGCACACATAAATTTAGTGACCGAAACTTATACACTGTTTCAGTAAGCATATATGGGGACGCATTTCATCCTAAATTTTTCGTACTTTTGCTTTATTCCAGCCTGGCTTTTAATATTCTAAACATCTTGAAATTTGATAATGTTTTGTTTCTCCTCAAATATTACAACTTAAATTGCCAATGGTCGCCATAAAAATAAATCCTGCAAATTCTCCATGACGAGTATACTCGTCAATCACAGTTAACTGGTTAAATTCGGTGCAATAGTTAAAATTACTGGCTATATGCGTTTTAAAAAGCATAGAGTTTCGTCATTCAATTTGAAACTGATAACTTAAGTACATTTTAATTACTTCATCTATCGGTATTCATAAAGGCAAATCCAATTTCCAGTAATATATATATATATATATAATAAAACCTTATTTTTCTTTCAGAATATTTTCCTTATGAAATGCATCTCATTACAAACGTGCGCTCTTAGAATTTTTTTTTTTAAGAGTGACTGTATATAAGCAGTAGCGCACACAGGAATTTTTCAAGGGGGTCCGGTGTCGAAAGTTCACCATTCTTGTATCATGCTCCTTTTGATTTTGTTGATTTTCGGGAACAAAACACAGTAAAAACTGATTGAATAAATTAGAATTAATAAAAATTAATACTTAAATTTTACGTACTATATACTTATAATTGGAAAAAAAAAAATCAAGGGCTTTGGAGGGGGTCCGGACCCCCCTGTGTACGCCACTGAGCAGAAGAATTAAGACAGCCATTAAACACTAAACAGTTAAATTATTAACTCTTACCTTTACCAGACATGTTTTTCCTCGCCAGGCTGGCAAGTGCTACAATGGAGCAAGTTTATACAGTTTGTGGCATTACCAGTTGGAACGGCAGAAAAATTATGCTATTATCCTAAGTGGTTGCATAAAGACGGAAATCAGTCTTTATGCAACTACTAAGAGAATGAGAGCGCTCTCCTTACTAAGACTTTTTGATAAACATTTGTATACTATACAAGAAAAGTTCTCACTATTCCAACAATGAAACTACTACAAATAAAACAGTTAAAATCAATATTTTATTTAAAGCAAGACATTTTTTTGTAGTAAACGGGAAAACAGTCGCAATAAATATGCAATATAGAGGTATATACTAAATCAGTCTTACTATATTAAGATAGTGTCGTCAAATGTTAATTTTCTTCAACCGGTGCATCTAAAACGGCAGGTATATCGTCATCATTTGCGACAGGTGCATTCAAATCGTCATCATCTACGAAGGCTTCATCTACATTTGCAAACCCTGCATCAAAAATGTTAGGAGCATCCAAGACGCCATTTTCGATTTCAGCTATGTCGTCGTCTGCATCTTCATCTCCAGGTGGGTCTAAAACAGCATTTTCGATTCTAGCCATGTCGTCACCTTCAGCTCGTCCATCTAAGACGGCATCATCTACATCGTCATCACATGCAACAGGTTCATCCGAATCTGCATTTTCGTCTTCAGAGAATTCATAATAAAAATCTAGATTTTCTGGTCGAGGTGCAATGCTACCACGTAACCTGACATTATAACCTTTAGGATCGAGCCAGACAAGTACCCGCATATAATTTTCAAGAGATAAGTTATCCTCTGGATCAAAAGGTATACCAGATGCCTCTTGACGTCTCAGTAACAGATAATACCGAATTATCCTCCAAAGAGCCTATTATAGAAAGATTAGGATTAAAAATATAAAAATCTACTTGTAATTTGGCTACTAGAAACTAAAATGTGCTTAATTCTTACAGCTTGTACAGAACAGCTAGACATTATCTTATAAAATAGTCTGAACTAATGAACCTAAATGCATAGTATGGCAAAATGCAAATTTATTGCAGGATATTTTTTCTGTAATTGAGATGCGTGTTGCCATTTCTACCATAACAGACCTAGTATATTTATTCCCCACGAGCTGTTATCACTTTTGTGTGGGACCATTTAAGAGATACCAATTACCACAGGTCATTTTGATGCCCAGTTTCTTCCCCCAAAGGAAGGCACCCGAACTCCATCAATGCGAAACTTCTACTTCAAAATTTAATTTTGCCGAGAGCATCCAAGCCAAACGGACACCAGTGAGATCTTTTTCTTATGCCGAATAATCATACGACACTGCCGCTGTCCATTCTCTGCATCAGAAAAATCAACGGACTTGGGTCGGGGTCGAACCCGCAACATTTGGTACAGAACTCCAGTGACAAACCAACTACGCCATCTAGCTGGCTATCTCAGGATATTAAAGCTAATGAATGAGGACATTTCTAACAGAAGTATAGGGATAGAGTTTCAGTTTCATACTGCCTGCGAGCTCACCGAAATCTTAGGTTTTCTAATTGTAAGCAAGATAATTACCTATAATTATAGTCCATTTTGAAGTGAGGTGAATATCTCCATTTTCTAGACTATACGAGAGATCTTTGATGATAACTTTCATTTAATAGTGAGGAAGCTGTTCATTTCAATTTGATCGCATGTAGAACCTATAGTTTTACTTCGAATAAAACATTGGTTTCGTAAGTAGCGTAGTATTAAATTGCAACAACTTTGAAGAACCAATGTACACTAATGCAGCGTCACAAATTGAGGAATGCCCCCCCCCCTTAGGGGACTCGAGAAACCTACAAGGAAAGCGCGAGCGTATTGAAAAGTCAAAAAATTATTGATAGTAAACTAACAAAATACAATCCGGCATTAAAAAGTAAAATACACATTTGGGTTCACTCCTAGGAGAGCCCACATCCTTGGCGCGAGTTACTTTGGCTAGCGATAATTGCGCCATCTTGGTAACCCTAATTTTAAACACTGCATATGGCAACCCTAACCATTTCTAGCATTTTTGTATTTTGTGGGCGTGCAATTCGAATTTCATTTTGTTGTTGAATGCGAAAGGTAATGATCGATCGATCGATGCATGAAGGAAGGATTGATCGATCGATGCATGAAGGAAGGATTGATCGATCGATGCATGAAGGAAGGATTGATCGATCGATGCATGAAGGAAGGATTGATCGATCGATGCATGAAGGAAGGATTGATCGATCGATGCATGAAGGAAGGATTTTCGATCGATGCATGAAGGAAGGATTGATCGATCGATGCATGAAGGAAGGGATTGATCGATCGATGCATGAAGGAAGGATTGATCGATCGATTTGATCGATCGATGCATGAAGGAAGGATTGATCGATCGATGTAATTGATCGATCGATGCATGATCGATCGATGCATGAAGGAAGGATCGATCGATCGATGCATGAAGGAAGGATCGATCGATCGATGCATGAAGGAAGGATTGATCGATCGATGCATGAAGGAAGGATTGATCGATCGATGCATGAAGGAAGGATTGATCGATCGATGCATGAAGGAAGGATTGATCGATAGATGCATGAATGTCCTAAATGTAATGATCGGCATGATGCAACATGGTCGGCAATAAAACGCTTTCTTCAAAATCGTACCAGCCACGCCGAATGCATGTTCGACCATTACCTCGCAGAATAAATATGGCGGCGCTCACACGATCATTCGCTTAGCGATGAGACCTTTAAGGTTCATATATAATTACATACAAAAATTAACACTTAGCTTAATAATTTGTACGGCTTATAATTCTTGAACCAGCGGTTAAAAATTGCGTGAATCACCCCTCCCCCATACGTGGTGCATTGGAGGTGGGGGATAGAAAAGGAACACATAAGCAAATCTGTCTCCAATACTGTCAAGGGCCTATTATTTATTGCATTCCAAAGACTTCGGAATTTTACGGACAGCAATGGACAGAAAAAAAAAAAAAATCACATTTCGGAAAGACCTATATGTACGGTCCGGGTATTTAATGGTCTGGATGAGCAAGACGTTTATATATATATACCGGTGGTTCTTTAAAAGCCGTATTCTAGATTGAGTGTCAAAAATATTAGTGAATTCAATACATTGCTATTGTATGGGGGGCGATGAAAATTATGTTTGAATGTTGGGTCGCAAATAGTGAAAGTTTCAGAAGCCCTGCACTAAGACATGTATTGGCATTTGTTGTTTCGATATTACATTCAAGAGTAACATCCCAGGAATCTCGCTGCTGGACGGCTTTAGGAGAAAAGAGACCGCCAATATACACTTCATTATTCGCCAATGAGTGGAATTTATGAAAGCAATTATAAGCATGCATCAATTCTAAACAAAGCGAAAAGAAAAACAAATACTAGTTTATAATGGCAGAGATATTACCAAGGCATCGTAACAGTCGATAGTATCGGAGAACACTAGTTATTTTAATCCTTTGGTATCAAAAGTCCCACATTTGAACTAAGTACGCATCAAGCTACATCTTCCAAATCTTCGTTATTGAGATTAACGTGTAGTCACCCAAACCTGCCGCACTTTTCAGGGTGGATATTGTGTAGGAGCTTCGAAAAGTAAGGTACAAAAGCTCGGACTGGTGTGTAAGTTATCCATATGAATAATGCAAGAATCCCTTTGAAGATAATGAAGACGGTATTTGTAGATGGAACTGGTCCTTTAGTAACAGGATTAAATCTTAAATGGCTGCGTTCAAGGAAACATGGTTCAAGACAGACATGCGTACATGGTTTGAGCTCAGAAAAATACTACAGCTGCAATGCACAAGTATTATGTCATAAAGATAGGTGGGGTTTGGGGGCACGGAATTTTACAAAGACAGAAGAGATGTGCGAAATTAAGAAATCAGAGGGACCAAGCTCGTCAACCTCAGATGTTTGCCGAGTCAAAGTTTTCATCCAAGGGGATAGTCAGATTACTCCGAGAAAAAGTACACATTGAACTTAATATATCCATTGGCAGTACACACAACATGCATGCAAACCTTGATGTTGAACGACTCAAAAAACGTCTCAATGAGTATGGTGATAATGTAGAGGAGTAATATGTACCTGGCACCTTCCTATATTGTCTATACTATCTGAATGAACGTTTAATCTGAATTGGCTTGTTACCTTGCTTTTTGAACCTTCCTTGTACAATTACTCAAATCTTTGTGCTAAAATGTTATAGGAGTGCTATGCACCAAGATGTTCATGACCACCAAGATGGGCGATAACATTACAATATTGTTACCTTTACATTTTTATCGTGTTGTAATGGGGTTGCAATGGAGATAACATACATTAGACTCAATTTTTACTAGTTTTTTCCCCCTCGCGGTAACCCTGTGGGCTCTCCTAGGAGTGAACCACCGTGGTATCCATTGCATTGAGCTATTTTCGAAAATGAATATTTCGAAGGCGATTGGCGAGTACAAGGATATTTTCTCTAAAGTACCGGGCTTTTAATTATTGCTATAAATCTCATATTTCCACTTTATTTTACTTTTTAATGCTTTTTAACGCTCCTTGTTCGATGAAATTCATCAAAGGAACTCTGTTTTAGAAATATTGCAAGTTATCAGCCCTGAGTGATATTCGTCATTTTAATACAGATTATACATTTGTTTCATTTATAATTAAATAGAGAACACAATTATATATGTGAATTACATTATAAGAGCATTATTATATATCTAATAATAATTTTTTTATGTATAATATATATATATATATATATATTGTCAAGTTCCATTATGTAGTAATATATAACTTTTATTGCATTATATTGCTATTCATTGATTGATGTAGGCCATTTTTAATCTATTCCTATATTTTTCCTTTGAAATATATTTAGAATATTTTTTAACAACCATCTTCCGGATGATTTGTTACCGCTAGGTCATCACCTTCGATTCAGGTTTTTCAGCAAAAAGTGCATCCGGAAAGACTTACCCAAACTAACAATAAAAAGGAAATTGCGCCAGGAAGAAGAGCCATCCACAACTTCACTTTTTCCGTAAAAAGAGAAACAATTGCAAGTATAATCCCGACAGTGAAATAAAAAAAGAAAGCATGCAGTATAAATCTTGTAGCCAGAGCACCATTAGTCGGCTGAAAAAAAATACAAATATAAAAAAAAGTTTGTAATAGCAAACTATTCCAAAAGCCAAGATTTTGACCCAATATCTAATCAAATTTTTGACTAGACTCAAAACTTAAAATGCTCTTGAAGAGTTTTCTGAAGCTTTAAATACAGCATTCACAAAATGCAAGTCTTTGCAAATTACAATTCACACTTAAATAATTAAAAATTAAACGCACAAGAAATATTCTAGTGCTCTCTGGATAGCGATGCTAAAAACTAAATATTACTTCGAGAATTTAATCATGGTTTTAGTTCACTTCCAATAGTCTGACAAAACGAAGAGATATAGAAGATAGAAAGTTTAAAAATACACAAAATCTTCATGCAAAACATACGCTTTGATGTCTTGGAATATCAATTTTCAGAATTCCATTTGAGATGAATTTTGGACGAGTAACTCAATATAAAGCGCAATGTAAAATTTAGAGCCTTTTCTTAAATGCATTGCAGTAGCAAAGCACGAATGATATTTTAAAATACATTACTGGTAAGTTTCAAGAAATTTAATTATAATTTGACACTAGTTTTGACCAGATTAATGTAGAAGACATTTAATGCCATTTCGTAGAAAAATTGAGAATAAAATTATTCACTCAATACATTGCAGACTGATAAGCATCTAAAAAGATTTTATTTCAATCCACAATACACCGAAAATTCAAGTTGATTATTCGAATTTATGAAAGTGAAAAATATAGCTTTGAACAGAAAGTGTTAATGCGTATTAAAGGTTACGTTTAGTTTTTTTGTTATTTCAGACTAATTTGATTCCATTCAGCGTATTGCTACAATACTTGACGAGTGTAATGCATGTAAAGGGTGTTTTTTCCCCCAGGTATAGAAGTTAAAGTTGGCATTACTTTCCAAGATGACGACCGATTTAATAGCTGTCAAGTGATTTATTCTCAGTTTGGTTTGGAAATTCATCAAAACGATCATCAAGCAAAGCGTAGATTCGTCGAATGGGCCCAAAACGAGATTGCCGTTGTTCCCGATTTTCATAAGCGAATTTTGTTTAGCGATGAAGCGCACTTCTGGTTGAATGGCTACGTCAACAAACAAAACTACCGCATTTGGAGTGAAGCTAATCCACAAGTGTATGTCGAAACACCGTTACATCCAGAAAAACTGACTGTTTGGTGCGCTTTATGGGCTGGTGGAATCCTTCGAAAACGATGAAGGCCACAACGTTACAGTCAATGGGGATCGGTATAGAGCCATGATTACTATCTTTTTCATTCCTGAATTGAACAATCATGATGTCCAGGAGCTGTTGTTCCAACAAGACGGCGCAACATGTCACACAGCTCGTGCCACAATTGATTTATTGAAAGACACGTTTGGCGACTGCCTTATTTCCCGTTTTGGACCTGTGAATCTGCCTCCAAGATCTTGTGATTTAACACCGCTAGACTATTTTCTGTGGTGCTATGTATAGTCATTGGTCTATGCGGATAAGCCATAAACGCTTGACCACTCGGAAGACAACATTTGCCGTATTATTGCCGATATACGGCCACAAATGTTGGAAAAAGTCATCGAAAATTGGACGTCCAGATTGGACTACATTTGAGCCAGCCGTTGCAGTCATATGCCAGAAATCATATTTAAAATGTAATGCCACAAGATTATCTTTCGAATAAAAAAAATTCATATCAATCGAATAATACATCGTTGTTTTATTGTAATTTAAAGTTCTATACCTCTAAAAAAACACCCTTTATTAGAAGTTATTTAAGACAGCTATTTTCAACGGATATCGAGATTCAGGACTAATCAATTGGTCGATTCTATTCATGATGTCAATCAGTTATCTATCGTTCCATATTACATGTACAAATGTCAAAATGCAGTTCTATTCAAATATTTTTCAATTAGTTTTGCATCTGAAAAATTTGTTGAAACTTAAAACCAGATACTTGCTATACATATAATGACATAAAATGAAGGAGTCATTAAAAACGATTTACTTACATACTCTCCCATTGTTTGATAACCAGTATAGCGAGATCTAGAATGCATTGTTGCACCAGTCAACAAAAGAAAAGAAATAATAAATAAATCTTAATGCAGATACTCATGACCTTGCTTACATTTTTCGTTTATATCAGGGGCACATATGCGCAGATAACTGAAAATGAAATCACGGGTACCATCAATCGATTGATCGAAAAGATAGAACAATTTGCGTTATAATAAGTTGATTGATGGTTTATTGACGCCACAGTCAGTGAATATTACTGTCACACTGTTAAGCTGCATTCACACCAAGGAAGTCAGCGTAGACCGTTGAGCAGCTAGCCAATCAGAGGCTTCATCTCGGGCGAAATGAAGTCTCTGATTGGCTAGACGCTGACTGCCTTGGTGTGAATGCAGCTTTAAGTTACTCGAAAGCTTTTGACGATAGACCTCGTAATTTTGAAACATGGTCAAGTGACGAGGATGGCACCTGAGTTGGCATCCCTCTCCTAATTACCACACCAATGGGAGGACTTTGAGCTCTCGACTGATTTAACGTGCGTCGCGCCCCTACACGGTGAGTCTTTATTGGTAATGGTCTCGAACTCATGACACGCCAGCCACGATCCAATGACTTGTCTACTAGGCTACTGCTGTCCTGTCACCACAGTTAGAAGCAACTCGAAAGTATTTAGCGGCGGATCTTGTAATTTTGAACCATCATCAAATGACGATGATGATACTGTACCGATACCCTCCTTTCCAAATTATTATACCAGACCATCACGAGGACTTTGCCATATTTAGTGCGTATCCCCTCCTCTGCACGACTGGTCTTTAGTGGCCCCAGTGCTGGAGAGAAGTAGTGAATGCTTATTAACATTGCTTTATAAAGCAACACGAGAACTTTTGGAAATGAACCACGCAATTTTGGGGCATAATCAAGTGACAAGGATGACTCTGGCTGAGAGCTGGCGTTCTATTCAAACAGCTTCCACTCTAAGTCAACGGAAAGACATTGAGCCTCAACAGATTTAACGTGCTTCAGGCCCTTGTTTAAGGCTATAACTCAGGACACTCCACCCACGACTCAATGACCATAACTACTAGGCTACTGTAGCTACCACCAAAGTTGGAAATAGTGACTCAACAGAAACTACACCGATCAATTGTTTGAGGACATGATCACTCGGCTATCACAGCCCTTTAGGCATTGCATTAGAAGCATTCTTCTTATTGAAGAGTTTTTAAGGCTTTGCTAACATTAGAAATATAATAGAGTGTTAGGGATATATATATATATATATATATATATATATATATATATATATATATATTTGCTGCTGTGTATTCCTTAAAACCATCGATCACTACTAGTGAGTTGGAACTAAAACCTTTTGTTGCTGAAGGTCCTATAAAACCATCAATCCATAGTAGTGTGGTAGGGTTAATTTCTTTTATTATTCTATATCCCGTAAAACCATCGCCAAAAGTCCTCCTGTAGCTGAACAGTGCGACGTTAATATTCACTTTCTCACTCACTCATTCCCTAAAACCATCACTCAATAGTAGTGTGGTAGAGATAATAACCTTGTTCAATATCCCGCAAAACCGTCAATTGTAATGTAATGGTAAGATCATAAGGCTCATTGTTGATGGCTTGTGGGGCCAAATTCTCAAATCCTGTAAAAATCGTCGTGCCCTGGTTTCGATAACGATGAATAGTAAATTGGATTGAAATTCAATATTGCTTTGTATGATGTAATGGGGGGACTAAATATGATCTCAAGTATTATCTTCGTCAATTGATTATTATTATTGATACAAACGTTAACCATTAGACTTCAATAACATGCGAAGGGATGTAGAAAATTGTAAATTGAATAAATTGAGGAATTGGGATTTATTTTCCTGCATATATATAAAATTTTTAACCTGTTAATGAAATAAAAAACAATAATAATTCAAAATTCATAGTTTGATTTATTTAGTAAAGATCATGGATAGTCTCGAACTTTATAACCCAAAACTGTGAGATGAACTAACAAACTTTATTAAAAATAAAAATAACCAAGAAGGTGTGAAAAAAGATGCATGTAACATGAATTTACAGTATACTGCGCATAAAAAGCTAAATATATTACCTTAAGTCTATTAAAATTTATTAATAGTGCACTGCAAATGACTACAGCGACACCACAGCAAGAGCGAGGAACATATGAACTCCTCTATCTGCTGAAACTTTCAAGGGGAGCTAACCCTTCTCCCCCTTATTTAGCATAACATCTCAAACAATTCATGACTGACAAACGTTTTTAACTTAAGTTTACACTTTGCGTAGAATATCAAAAATAAATAAAAATAAAATCTTGTAGTCTTTTTTTAATGAATTTGGTATGACATAAGCTGGGTGAAATTGTAGCCTTGTGGTTATGTTTTCGATATCGATGTGATATGTAATGTTCAGATGGAGGGTAAGTGAATATTAACGTCGCTCTATTTAGCTACACGAAGGCTTTTCTCGATGGACCTGTAGCCGCGGTAGCTTAGTTGTCAAGGTCACGGATTGGTGGAAGGTATGTCATGAACTCGAGCCTAATACCGCTAAGGTGATATGGAAAATAGGAGAGGAGGATACCAGTTCAGGTTTCATCTTCGTCACTTGACCATGGATAACAATTACGAGGTCCATTGCGAAGTCCTCGTGCAGCTTTTTAGCGTGACTTAATAAACCCTCACTCACTTGGAAACGGGCCTAAAATTTTAAATCATGGTCAACTGACGAGGACAACACCTGAGCTGGCTCCCTTCTCTCCTGGATTCCACACCACACCAACGGGAGGACGTTTGAGCTTGACAATTTTAATGTGCATCAAATTTTCTTCACGGTGGATTTTTAGCGGCACCAGCTTCGAACTCATGACACGCGGCCAAGAGTTTGTGACCTTGAGCACTTGACTACCGTGTCCAATTCAGATGGAGAGAGGATTTGATTTGTTGCTCAACTAAAAACCCATAGAGAAGAATAATACGACTTATACTGTATTTAAATGAAAAGATCTTACACAGTAGATAACCGAGTAAAGTATTACCTTAGGAGCTGTTCTCAATATTTGTAAGTAGTACAAATTTATGAGTCGCGTTATCAAAATTTGAGTTATTCACGTTTTAAGAATCAGTTATTTTTGATTAGATTAACGCATTATTCATTGAGGCCCAAGAGCTTCAAAGCTACAGGAGAACTATTAGTAATGAATCAAATAATTTCGAATCATGGTCAAACGACGTGGATGACACCTGGAGAATTGTTGCTTTTTTCTACAAACTTCTATACTATTCCATTCCTTGACAGATTTAACGTTCATCAGCTCTAATCTACGGCTGGTTTGAAATATTCAAGAGCAAGGTGTTTTGAATTTCACAGTACACTTAAAATGACAGTCATTCTTTCGCAGTAGGCTTAATAGCACTTTCGTATCTCACCGTCAAGAAATTGTACTAAATCAAAAGACGTCGCCAAATGTTATTAT
Organism: Trichonephila clavipes; assembly: GCA_019973935.1. Taxonomy (NCBI): domain Eukaryota; kingdom Metazoa; phylum Arthropoda; class Arachnida; order Araneae; family Nephilidae; genus Trichonephila; species Trichonephila clavipes. Next base: position 159,341 of record BMAU01003081.1, on the reverse strand, counting down.
GGAATGCGTGAACAAGATGGTGCTTATACATGCCCAGAAACAATTTTCTACTGTTGGCTACATATCGCGGCATTTGGCAACGTCTTTTCATTGCTTTAATTTTTATTAAATCGAATCAATTTCTCCAATTCGTCAAATTTTCCTGCATAAACAAGAATAATGAAATGACGTTAAAATTAATTTCAGAAGAAAGTACGATCTTGTACGTGGGGTTACCTCGATGTATTCAAGTGGCTTACCAGTAAGCTATAATCTCAAAAAACTGTTTAGCGATCCCCCAGTTGTATAAAAAAATATCACTTCTGAACAAATAAGTATTTTTAAGCGACGAAAGTGCTTTTGAAGTAGTTCTCCACAAAAACCCCCACTATTCTTAATTGCGAAGAATAGTATCTATAAGAACATTTTAACATTTTGATATTTCTATTACTTGATGCTAGCAAACAAAATTTACAAGAAGTATCTTCTGTATAAATAAAAAAAATTTTCACATTTTAAAACCAATTTCTAAATAAATTGTAGGTTCTGAACTTATATATTTTCTATGTGGCAATTTTTGACGCGTCCCTTATTTGCCGCATTAAATTTTTTAAGTGTATTACAAAATGCGAAGGCGCAACGCTGTTGATGTCTCTGTTAAGGCTGCATCCCTCAAAGGCTGAGTTAGGACGACATAGGGATGCTCGTAGGTGTGAACCTTGATAGGTAACTTTGGGTCTGAGAGGGTCCAACTGAATCTGGATGTCCATTGGAGAGAGTCCGTTGGAGTGTTCCGGGGGTCGTAGAGTGTTGAAATTTGTTAAAGACTATAGAACAGTGTTTCTCAAACTGTGGGGTGTGCCCCCTAGGGGGCGAGAGCATATTAAAAAATCGAAAACAAAAGTTGTTTTAAAAAAGTTATCAATTTACTGAAAGTAAACGAATAAAAAATATCCCTACCTTATAAAAATAAATTACATTCTTACCCTGATACAATACACTTATAAATATATTACTGCGCAATTTAATTTATAACAATAATAAGTTAAGAACAAGTTTAATAATTACCAATGACCCCATGGGCTTGTCATACATAAAATTATATGCAAAGACTAACACTTATCTTAATAATTTGTATGGTTTATGATTAGTCCCTATAATGCCGATTAAAAATTATGTGATTCACTCCCCATTTCTACCGGTTAATACGTGGTGAGCGTATATGGTGTTTGGGGGGAGGGAGTAGAAAAGGAGTTAATGAGCACAAATCATTGCTTGTTGGTTTCTACATTCTAAGTAAAAGTAAGCTTCTACATTCGAAATAAGTAAATCCTTCGCAAACATTGTCAAGATAATTTTATTGCAATCCAAATGCTTTCGGAATAATTTTTTATGGTTAGCAGTTCACAGATAAGTACGTACTTTGGAAAGACGTATATATACGTCCGGGTCAAATAATGCACAGGCTGAGCGAGTCGTTTATATACGCACTTGAGGTTACAGTCGTATATTGTAGGTTTAGCATTAAAGTATAGTATTACTGAATTCAATACATTGTTATTGTATGGAAGGGGGGCGCGATGAAAATTATTGAATATTGGGTCGCAAGTATTGAAAGTTTGAGAAGCACTGCTATAGAAGTGTCTCTTTAACGTCTGTGAAACTTCTTATCATATAGAAAGTCTATCTTTCCCCCTTTGATGTCTCTTTAAAGATCAAATACGTCACGGACTTTCAAGCCTCACGTGATGCAAAATCACTTCTGTTTGAATGTGGTCGGGATTACTATTCGTCTATTGGTTCTAGTCACCACTCACGCAGTGGATTTTGAAGTCGGCTATTGGCGTGGAATTTTGAGCCGTCATCTCTCTGTCGGTTGGATCAAGGGAGATCAAAGGTTGACTTGCCTTAGAACATAAGCGTCATAGTGTCCGGTCTTGGATATTTTCCTACACAAAACTCCATGGTTGTTGAGACGATACTATTTCCTTAAGAGGAAATGGGTTCCTTGGTGAAGACTGCTGCTGCTGCTGCAAAAAAAAATTATAGCTTCTTATGAAACTTTAATGTGTTTTCTTTTATGCAGTCCTTATCTCTTGCACAAAAAAGCAAGTTTGAGTGTATATATTATTTCAAAGTAAAATTTGAGAAATATATGCTCTTATTAACTTTTCTCCATGTTTTAGCCATCGTCAAATTTTATTTTGAATGTTATCTGTTGCAAAAAAAATGCTCCATTCACTCAAGATTGGTTTTTTTATTAATGTTGCGTTCAATGTTGATTCGACGTTTAAAATGAACGTCGAAGAATTTTGTAATTTTGAAACTTTTGTGAGGGCCCTTGTACTGGCACTTCACTGATATTTCCATATCAAGCTAATTTAGTATTTTGATCTTTGACAGATTCCTCTACGTGATGGGTTTCTTTTAATGTCACAATAATTGAGAAATAAAGGATTCTTCAATAAACCCTTCGGCATGGAATTGGGGAGCGTGATCACTAGGATAAGGCTTTTAGAACTAGAATAATTAATTGTTCCATTTATTAAATGTTTTCTGGCTATCTATATTTTGCTATTCACAATCATGTCCATAAATTAAGGATAATGAAGTTCAGACAAAGAAAGAGAGAGAAGCAAAACAAATTGGATTTATTTGTAAAGTCTATTTATTAAACAAAAGGTAAAGGGCAAAAAAGATGCTATATGTTTGACATAATTAATAAAAATTGCGATTTTTACTCCCTGGAACAAATTTCAAAAAAGAACCTATTTACAAAAAACAGTATAAAATGGTTAGTATGATGGTTAATACGGAGTATGTCTCCCGGACGATGCAATACAGGCCATACAACGCCTAGGCATGCCGAGTATCAAATTATCAATCTGATCTTGGGAAATATTACATCACTCATCCAGCAATGCCCTCCGAAGTTCCGGTAGACAGGTGGGGGGGGTTGACGGGCTGCAATTCGTTGGCCAAACATATCCCACATATGCTCTATTGGATTCAAGTCCGGTGAGCATGGTGACCAATCCATACGGGTGATATCCTCCGTTTGAAGGTATTCGTCTACAATGTTTGCACGGTGAGGACGGGCGCTGTCATCCACAAACAGAAATTCAGCACCCATGGTGCCCCGAAACAACCGTTTATGTTGTTCTAGAATGACATCCCGATAGATGTGGTCTGACATCTTTACACTCTAAACTAGCAAGTCAGTTATGGAACCAACAATATTTCCTCCCCAAACGAGCCATCCTGCACCAACGTAACGGTGTCGTTCAATGGTGTTCTCTTGCTGGTAACAGTAACCTGGCGCTCTCCATATTAAAGTTCGGCGAGAAACAGACTGCAAACTAAACCTGGACTCGTCGGAAAAATCCCACAAGAACACTGTTGTGGTGTCCACAATGCATGTTCTCTACTCCATGTTAATCGCAGGTGACAGTGAGTTGCGGTAAGTGGAACACATCTGACAGGCCTACGAGCATATACACTGGTGTGCAAAAATTAAGGACGAGACGATTTTTTCAATATAACTTTGTACAAAAGCTTTCCAAATCAACACATTTAATACCGTAAGATCCCCAATACGTAAGGACATGTGTAATGTAAGCAACACTTACTAAAAGAGAAATCAGAGGGATAAAAAGAAGCTTGATTGAAAAAGTAGCATGGAGCGCAATGCGACTGAAGGCCGAAACATCCCTGTGATGGGTGTCCAGCAAGAAACATCCGGTCTTTAGTAGGGGATATGATCTCCCCTGACTACTAGGCAGGTTTCACAGCGTCTGCCCATGCTGAGAATGAGGGTGTCAATGAGTTGTTGAGGCTTTGCTGCCCATTCGTCTTGCAGCGCCAATCGAAGCTCCCGAATCGTTACTGGTGGTAAGGTACGAGCTGCCAAGCGTCTGCCTAGAAAATCCCATACATTGAGATCCGGAGATCGTGCCGGCCAATCCATACGTTCAATATCCTCACTCTCTAAGAGCTCTTCGGCAGCTACTGTGCGAAGACATGGTGCAATGTCGTCCATGAAGAGGAACTGCAGACCCATAGCGCCTCTAAAAAGACGCACATATGGAAGAAGAATCTCGTTACAATAACGGGTCCGGTTGGCTGAACCTGTGTCGAAGATGTGAAGGTCTGTACGACTACCAAGCATGATGCCTCCCCAAACGAGAACACCGCGACCTCCATAGCTGTCCCTTTCAATGATGTTTGAGGGATGATTGCGGCTTTCCCGCTCTCTCCAGATGAGTATGCGATGAGAATCGCTACTCAAACTGAATCTGCACTCATCTGTAAAGAGTACTCGATTCCATTCATTGTCTCTCCAATTCCGGTGTTCCCGGCACCACAGAGAACGCCTTCTCCGATGGGCAGGCGTTAAAGGTACACACCGTACAGGGCGTCGTGCAAACAGACCACCACCGTGCAAACGGACCACCACCGTGCAGTCTTCTGGCCACGGTAAAATGCGATATCGGTCGTCCAGTCGCCTGTTTCGTGTGTCTAGCGATTTGTCCCGCTGTCTACCGCCTGTTTCTTCTGGCCTGTAAGAGAATGTACCGGTCATCTGCGGGTGTGGTTCCTCGCGCACGACCACTACTGAACCCCCGGAAAGCTGTTCCTGTAGTTTGAAATTGTCTCCAAAGTCGTGAAACGATGCTGTGAGCAATTCCGAACTCTGCAGCCCCACTTGTCACACTGCGGCCTTCCTCCAACTTCCCAATGATTCGATCTCGGGTAAAAGCATCCAGATGTCGTCTAACAGATTGATTATTTGCCATTTCTCGCTGAGGCAGTAACTCGGTGTGATTTTAACTGCTATACGGCGTGCACAATCTCTTTGCCAGAATTACTGATCTTACACCGACAACATGCGTTATACTACTCAGACACTCCCCGATTACGTCTACCTGCATATCTGCACATGTGCTACCGTACATCACCTTACTTAATCTCCTGATTGGTCTTTCTGTCCGCTCTGCCTCTTTGTTCAGCTGATATGCTAATTTTTCGACTTCGTCCTTAATTTTTGCACACCAGTGTAGACCAATGTGCCCTAAGCGTCTGTACACGGTCTGCCTTGAAACTGTCGTACCGGTAGCTGAAGAGAGCTGCCAAGACAAGTCTGATGCTGTGCTCTGTCTGTTTCTTTTGGCAGTAACTGCCAAATATACCGGTCGTCATTCGGCGTTGTAACTCGGGGGTGACCTGTGCTGTAACATCTACTCACATTACCATCATCTTGGAATCGTTGCCAAAGCCTGGAGATGACACTCTGAGCGATTCCAAGTTCCTCGGATACTTCCAGCTGGGTACGTTCACATTCCAGTCGTCCAATATTTCTACCACGTAAAAAATCATCCAAATGCTTCCTTTGTGTCATAACTATGCGGTTATTGCACCGAAAGGCTTTTAAAGCGCTTGTGAACAATTTTACTTCTTTGCCACCATTCTTTATATACCCCTCTCTTACACTCTCGTCATTGTGACGTTCTATCCGCGCCATCTGGTGGTTTCCTGTACTTTGCATATTCTTCAAGATGTGTGTGATAATTCTATAGGTGAAATTTTTATTTTACAGTTCAAAATTTCTGTGTTATTCTGAATTATCCTTAATTTATGGACATGAGTGTATATGGAATGAACTTGTGTCTTAAACCTGTAGAAATTATTCGCTGGATATTCTGCATTGGCTTTTATTAGCTTTCCGTCGTCTATCTTGCCATTTAGCAATGAAAAAATCGGTCAGGAAATGTGTTTGTTTGTTCTATATAGTACCTGATATATTTTTCTCTCTTATTTTTTTGCTATTATTCAACAGGAAAGCAAGTTTTTCGTGAACAATAGATCCTAAATTTCGATTTGTTTCTAAAAAAACATGTTAAAAACCCATTTTCGACCCTTATAGTCACACTTTTTGCTTGAGACGATAAAAAAAACTCCTTTCTAAATGCATGCAACCGTTTCATTTATATTAGTTGATAGAATCTGTATAACATGATTCATTAGAGAGCTGGAGTACTGATCATTGTTATGCAGCAACAATATAATGGTTTTAATCCACTTGTATTTGTGAATATATTTCGTACTTTGTAAGTATTTATACTGTGAAAGTTTATTGAGACAAACGGAAAAACACTGTATTTAAAAAAATCAATGCTTTTATTCATACTATGCCTCTTTTAATACTTTAAAAATGCATGCATTAATGTGGAAAAGTATATCTCCTTTATATAAATATAATCTCTAAAACAGATTGTGGCACACATTTTCGACTTCCTCTTCGAATCACAATTTTATCGCATTATTTATCATGTGTTTGCCATACACACCATCTTACTTGAACTATTCTTCAGATACTCCACAAGTTCTCTGCGATTTATGTCCAGTGAATTTACAGGATAAACAAGTACATTAATTTGATTTTCTGAATGAAAGTCTAGACCACACATTCTTTAAATATGACTTGGGAAATATCCCGAGAAAGGTTTTCATAAATGGAACAAACTTCTTCGTAATATATTTCTATATCTGTACTAGAATTCATCATACTGTGAATGGAAACCAAGAGTTTAGTGCTATTTGTCGTGAATCCATCCCCCTAAAGTATTTATTTCTGAGGTTGTGTTCGATTGTTGATTTCATACTCAGGTTCACTTCCCCCTCGTCTTGAGATATTTTCTTTACAACCTGCGGAAATATGAGTCACTTAAAACTACTTTCTACCCCAATCGTCATCAAAAGTCCCAATTTTTAGTTTTTTTTAATCCCCGCTAGATGTTTTCCTTTCATTTTTAGTAGTTAAGAACTATTTTACCCCTGGTTTTCTTGCTCTTCGGTGAGCTTCCAGAAGCCTACAGTGTTTAGTTGAACAGCGGACATCTAAATCAGTAGTCAATGAATCTCTTCTTAAGTTTCAGTGCATTTTTTATAAATATCACTATTTCTTAAACATTTTTTTAATTTTTGAAGCATTTTTTCGTTTGTGCCCAGGTTTTCCTCCTTTTTTGGGGGATGGTCCTGAGTCTTTTAATAACGCCTGAGTTCTTGAACGTACAAATGTATGCGAATGGAAGTATATTTAAAACATACGCAAAACTTAATATCCCCCTGTTGTACTTAAAAGCTCTCAAATTAAGCTAAATCAGTCTAACTGCTTTAGTACTGTCAAAGTTAAATAGTGATATCACTCAAGGAAAATAAAAGCAGTAGTTTTAGGTGGTTCACAAACAATTTGAAAAAGTTTGTCCCAATTAATTTGCGCAGTGTAGCAAGCTTTATTCTAACGCTCAAAATTTGGAATTATTCAACGCAACAAATTATAGCTCATGTTGAAACTGTAAGGACAAGGAATGGAAATGGACGCCACAGTTAAGGTTTTTTCAATTAATACATTGAAAATTGAAATAACATGACCATACACCTTAGTTTTCAATATTTAATTGGTTATGTATACAAGTTCATTCTCTTCTTAGTATAAAAATAAATGAGAAATTTATTGTTAAAGAAATCCATTTAATTGTGGGGTGGCATCTTCCCCCATATATGGGGGACGATGCCTCCAGTCATAGAGTAAGATGCAACCCCACAGTAAATAAAAAAATAAAAAAACATCACCAAATTAATTGTAAAATAATAATAACTATAGAAAAACAATAACAACAAAATTAAATTCTGTCATAATTTGTTTGCTAAACGCGAATTTCCTAGAGGACGGTCTACAGCACGTTGAAGTAGCAGTCGACTTCAGCCCTGCACATTCTCGTCCTGTGGAGATCCCATGTGTAATCTCCACAGCCTAATTATGAATTGTAGTTTTATTTTATACAATAATATATAGTGTTATAAAATGAAAAAAAATTAAAGTTCATTTCATTTATTTCTGAACCATGTGGCATCTTCCCCCAACTATAGGGGGCAGACGCCACACGCTTATTACCTTATTCATGCAGTGTTATGGCCGTTTCAACGTATGTGTAACATCATGCATAACTCACTTATACTGTTAATATCTTACTTGTTATTATTAATAAGTTTATGGACTTTAAGTATGAGGAACAGAAGAGAGAGAGAGAGTATAAAAGTTATATACTTTTCCCTTTAAATGTCTAAATGTTCGAAAAAAGAGGCCGATTAAAGAAAATTAAATTCAGATAAATTCACAAGCCACACTCAATGTCGAACCAGACTCTTCACACAAGTGGCTCAAAATTGCCATCTATCAACGCATAACAGTACTATTAACACAACCTGGAATATTCGCGAATGACTTTATATATATTTAAAAGATAAGGTACCATTACAGCAAAGGAAAATTTTATGCAAAATAATTATTTTTAGTTTTTATTGTAAAAGTCAATTTATGAAAAGAAGATGTTAACACTTTTGAACAAGTAATGTAGTGTAAACAAAAATAAATGTAATTGTAGCATTATAGTATAACTCTTATTTTTTCAATTGTTGTAATGAATTCTGAAAAAAGCGTATAACTGATCGACAAGCATGTCTGCTAATCACAACCAACCAGATTCGTTAATTTGACAGCACTCAAATTTAGAATTGAGAGATTAAGTACGAGTATTTACAAGAGATTTCGGATCAACATGACTCAACAGATTAAAAACATTTTATTTCTAGACACGCTGTGGTTATCAACCTTGCGTTGGTATAAATAAACAAACGAAAATGTTTAGTCGAACATCACTGGGTTTTATTTGATTTAAATTTTATTAACGTTAAACTCCAAGTAATATGGAGGTCATTGGTGACAGACATTGTAATTGTAAATCATTGTTAATGGATGAGCATTAAGCACCATGTAAATCCCTTTCCATCAGGATGTTTTAAGACTTCTTGAGGCCCTGGGCTTCTACACAAAAGTAGGCCCCTCCTAAGACCCTTAAGAGTAGACAGTACAAACTGGCTCGACTGGTAGACCACAAACTGGCTCGACTGCTACCTTTTGACTGAAGTAGTGATGGCGTATGATGGTAGGCCAAGATCTGTACGTGGACGACGGTCATCAGATGTAGCCAGGGTTCTGAGCCCGGATCCAGTTAACCCTTGCCTTCAGACGTACCTGGCGTAATGACCTACGGTTACGATACGTTTAAAGTACATCAGTTAAGTTATAAAAATATGTTTGGAAATACACCTCGTAACTTTCGGAGGACGAAATCGATATTTCAACTGTTAACTCATTCTCCACATGCTTGTCACATCAACCTTAAGGTCCTTGAAACGTCAACTTAACGAGCATTATTCCTTCTACATGATGGTAACTTAAGAGGATTTAGGAGTTGAAAACAACACAGTTCGACTATTGTATCGTCATTCAAGTTCCTTCGGGGGTACAGTGGACCGATTAATAAGGTTATAAAAGATGCTTATCAATTTTTAGGTGGAACCTTCCATATTTGGCATCAGATTGATTATTAACGTAATATAGTAAAGAAAAAAAATTAAAATCCCGACTTGCAATTGTAAATGACATGGACATTAAATAATTACCTCACTTTTAGTTTTTATTCATTTCAATAAATTTGTCTATAGTTACGTTAAGAGGACTTGGTACCCCCAAAATCACAGACCTATCGTTTTTTTTATTTTCATTTAATCTTATTCTTTGCATTATTATCTTTCGATTGATATATCACTTGTGCATGTCGGAAAGTTAGAAGTTGAATAAAACTTCATTTGAAAACAAATTAGGCAATTCAGCCACGCCCCCTTTTTAGAAAAAAAAGCGTTTTGATAAAAAATCCTAATTTATAAAGAGAAATAATAACATTAAAAAAAGAATGTGCAATATATAAAGTGCAATATATAAAGCAGAATATTTCCGAGGCAATACATACAATCATTTTTTTTCTTTGTGAAATGTGTGCATGTAAAATTTTTAAATTAAGGCATTTTATATTAATAATTTTATAATTTCAGTTCTTATTCCTGATATATTTTTCATACGAATGTAATACTTTAATATTATAGGAAGAAAAATAGCTAAAATTTCTGTCGTGACAGAAAAAATTTTTTTAACGTTTTTCTTGAATTTTCTTGTTCAATTAGTACTCTCTAAAAGTTGATCATTTATAAAAATGTGTGGGTTGAAAAAATACGAAAATGCAATTATTTTAAAGAAAAATGTATAACTAATATCTTTAAGTGGTATTTTAAGTTTAATTAAGCTTATAATAATTATTTTTTTCAGAATTATAAACTTTAAGGGGTCACAGGGGTGTTAATCTTCTATTTTTTCGAATTTTCGAAAAAAATTTATGTTGTTCCTCATTTTCTTTGAACATCTTGATACCAACCACGTGATAGTACTACAAAAACTTCGAAAGTTATTCGAAAAATTCCAAATAGCAATTTAGTAATAACAATGTTTAAATGGCTACATGCCACACCCACTTATTCTTGATTTCCGCATACGTTTTATTTTTCTGTTTTTAAAAAGCCTCATGAAATATTTTAAACACTTGCTTAATCGAGAAGGAAACTTGCAACTCAACACACACTTTTTTAATGTGTTTTGATTCTGTTTTGGTAATGCTAGCACGTTGTTTGAAATTACTTATTGAAATTCAAAACAGCGTTGTTTAAAACCGTTTATCAAAATTGAAAACAAAATTCTCGCGATTGAAATGGAAAATACTCATCGTAGACCTTCAGGTAAACGTCCTAAGAAAAGAAGATTTAGAGGGAATCAATTCATGAAGGTATGTTCTCATACATATGTTGCAGAAAGAAGAGATACAAGTAAGTGTGCTTCCAGTAATAAAATCTCAGGAATTCAGACTTCATTAAAGTCAAATCTTGTTAAGGTAAGTGAAAAAACTTCAAAGGATATCGTATTTTTGATTTTATTTCAACTTTTAGCTCTATTTTATCAGTATCATGTGGTTTAAAATGTCATAAACCATTAACAATTAATGAAAAGTCTACTCATGGTTTATGTTCGAATTTTGAAATACGTTGTAAAAACTGTGGGAGTGTTTGTACTTTTTCAAGCTGTGAAAACACTGGGAATAAAAATAATGCTCCAGAAATTAACAGAAGATCTATTTTAGCAATGAGATGCATAGGCCAAGGTTTAGAGTCATTAAAAACCTTTTGTGCTGTAATGAGTCTTCCTAATACTGTTGAACAAAAATCATATGATGTTATTAATAATAAACTTTCACGTGTTATGAAGGAAGTCGCTGAAGAAAGCATGAAAACGGCAGCTGTCGAAGAAAATTCTTCGTCACCTGATAACCTTTTAAAGGTAAGTGGTGATGGTACCTGGAAGACGAGAGGACATTCATCGTTGATTGGAGTATGTACTGTAATATGGGCCGAAACAGGTAAGTGTTGTCCTCATTTTGCAAAGGATGCGCCAGTTATAAAGGGGTAAAGTTTGGTATCAAGTACAATAAATGGCAAAGAGCGCATAAGATTTCATGTAGAAAAAATTGTTCTAGCTCTGCTGGTAAGATGGAGGTTGACGGGATGTTGAGGATTTTTAATCGATCAGAAAAGCTTCACAACCTGAAATATTCGAACTACATAGGAGATGGCGACACAAAAACATTCAATGCCCTTTCTGAAAACAAGCCATACGGCGATGACCATCTTATTCAGAAAATAGAATGTGTAGGCCATGTGCAAAAGAGAATGGGTACAAGACTTAGTAAGCTTAAATTAGTATATAGTAAAAATAAATTATCTGATGGTAAAACTATTTGCGGTAAAGGTAGGTTAACTGATAGTTTAATTAATAAACTTGCGCATTACTATGGTAATGCTATTCGATGCAATTCTACTAGTGTAAAGGAAATGCGGAAAGCCATTTGGGCTGTTTGGGGTCCTTCTTGCAGCACTGATGATGAACCGATGCACTGGTTTTGTCCTACAAATCCAAATACATGGTGTAAGTATATAATGCCGCAATTAATAATAATTTACAAAATTATAAACACAAACCATCAGTCGCTAAAGCTGTTCAAGATGTAATTAAGCCTGTATTTGCAGACTTATCTCATCCGGCACTCCTGAAGAAATGTTTAGGAGGTAAGGCACAGAATCCTAATGAAAGCTTAAATTCATTAATTTGGAAGTTTTGTCCTAAGACGATTGGTTCTAGTCTTCAGCTTGCAGAGATTGCTGCAAATCTAGCAACCAGTGTTTTTAATGATGGAAATCAAATACTTATTACTATTTTAGAGAAATTTGGCTTGAAAATTAACAGAAATGTTTGTGTGTCCCTGGCTGAACGTGACAATCGTCGAATCTTTACGTTAAGACAGAGGCGCTTAGAATCATCTTTTGAAGCTCGCAGAGCCAAGAAAATTAAAAAGAGTAAAGAAATTGAGCTGTTTCAGGAACAGGAAGGTATATCTTATGATCCTGGAGAATTTTAGCGTGTAAGTTTTGAGATTTATTTTCTCAAATTCAATTTTAAAACTTTAAAGCCCTTTCTTTTTCTCAGTTTGTGTTTTTTTCAATTACGCGCATTGCGTTTCAAAAACTATCATACTTTGATGTATAAAACTTTACAGAATTATAAATTCTATCATAATCTTCAAATCCTAGCTATTTATAGTATTATAAATTTTTAATTTTTTGAAATATTTCAACAAAAATTGAATTTTTTAAATTTTTTTTTAAAAAATGTACTTTTTTATTTTTAAAAATATTATTTTTTATTTTATTTATATAAGATAGACTAGCATGTAATAAGGATATATTTGACTTTATAAATCAACTTATTGCTAGTAATTAGAATTATTATTGCAGAAAATATCATGCGCGTCGTAAAACTTACTATTTGTTTCTTACAAAATTTTTTCTTATTTTTATGTGCTTATTATTTTTAAAATTATTATTATATTTTAGATATTTTATACTTTTTGAAACTTTATTCCTTTATAAGAAATGTGTAAAAGAATAAGATTATTTCATTTTAATCTCAAAGAATTATTTCTAGTCGAAAATTGTTTGTATTTTGTGTGCTCTCGAAACATTTTTAACACCCCTGTGACCCCTTAAAGTGGTTTTTCTCAGTTTGTGTTTTTCGAAACCTTAGTGCATTCAAAATGCTATTCCTTCGACAATTATTTACCAATAAATTCCATTTTTTTCCTGCGTGTTAAAAGTAAAGTATGTAATAAATTTAGGGATCCGTTTTGCTATAAACTGAATACTTTTTTTTTAAAAAAAATAAAATGTAAGACATGTTGGCTTTTTCGTTGATTTTTAGCCTGTATATCAACATTTTATTTTTCTTTCTCAAAAATGAATAAAGTTATTCTAAAATCGATCCCTAAAGTTGTTTAGAAGATCCATAAGAATATTATAAAAAAATTTCAGGTCAAAAAATTAAATTTTACAAAAGGAGTAGGATTTTAAAATTTTACCTATTTTCTTCAAAAAATTTAAAATTTTAAAATTGTGTGAATAATATATGAAAATTTTCTGCTGGTATCATTTTCTTGAATAGAAACATTGTATAAAATGCTAAAATATAATTTTTAAATACGTAAATAAAGAAATTTGCTCAAAGGGTACCAAGTTCCCTTAAACGGAAAAACCATCCACACATTCAGGAAACTGAAAAATCACAAAGCATATGCCTTTTAATGATTCAAATAGCCGAGTCGATGGTGGGAAATGAAATATAAGCCTTAAAAATGTAAAACAGATGTTAATTTAAATTAAATTCTTACATGAAGAATTAAAAAAGTAATTTTAATTTTCAAAAGGCATAGTGTAGATAAAATTTTATTCATCCTCAAAAAGTACAGCAGTAAATCTCAATTTAAAATTTACAAAGTTACAATTTCTTTAAAAAAAAACGTGTGTTTATACTGCTAGTTTTGTACACATCGTGTGAAAACTTGTCTGGCACAATTTTGAATGCAGGTCAATGTTTTTTGAAGTAATTTCAATTTTTAATACAATTGGGCAGTGGGAGCATTTACATTATTCAGTCTTCGAGTACGAATATTAAACTTACCAGCATCTAGATAAAAGAATAGTCATTTTTAGGAATGATGTAACAAATATAGATAAATATAGTACAATTGTTATAATATGAAAAATACCAAATACTAGAATTACATTCTAGATATATTTAATAGCAAGTAGCACTTCTTACCTAACTATAAGCCCTTGAATAAATTCCTCCTCCACACAAAATTCTTTCATTATATGAAGCATTCTTCATAGCATGTGCTCTAGATTTACCATACATTTGCCATTTTCACGATCTTGTAAAACTATAACTACAGAGTGTTGTCGAATTCAACGAATAAATTCAGAGGGGGTGATCATAGGTATCATGGGGATAGCAAACCAACATTTAACATGGGTTCGCGAACCCCTTTTAGTCGGTGAAAATCATGGTAATAGTAGCCCTTCGGGAGGAAGATGATCCAGACGAAAGGAGTGGCTAAAGATGGGTATATTTTCCTACAGAACGATCGCTCTGAATTTCTGCAGGGAGTACCCGCCATTCCACACGAAAAGTGTGGTTCATGCAAGAGGGTGCACCAGCACATTTTTCTATTTGTGCACCACAATCGAAGAGTGTAGTTTATGCAAGAGGGTGCACCAGCACATTTTTCGATTGCAGAGCACAACCACCTTCATGCTATATATCCCGGGAGGTGAATTGAACGTGGTGGACCTGTTACTTAGCCTCCACATCCCCCGGGCTACAAATCTCTTGAATTTCTTCTTCTAGGGCCATCTGAAATGATGTTAAGAATATAAGTTTGAATAATGTTAATAAATTTGGAAACTAATTCCTTTTTCTTAAACTGTTGTTCTGATTCGTTATAAAATCTTACAAAAAGAGCAAATGAAATAGGACGTGAATGCCAAAGAGGTAAAGTGAGAGGAAGAACATTCAATTCCCGGACAGACTAAAAGAATGAATAAAAATCTGAGTTTTAAAAAGTAATATTTTAAATATCAAGCAAATCCAGATAAAGGTGGTTATCAAAATAATGGAAACACCTGTGAATAAAGACGAAATTTTTAAATGCGCTTGGTAAGTCTTAAAATACTATAATAGCTACTAGATTTTTTTATAAATAGAAATGTAATGAAGCGGATTGTAATGTCTAAAAAGAGAGTAACTGCATTAAAAGCGATAGCAAAGCTTAATCATTGCTTGGTTTGTCCAGTGTCAATGATTACAGTTAAAAGGTACTTTGAGAAACAGAACATTTGCGGCTGAGCAGCAATTCCCAAGCCACTTACTTGTACAGAGGCTAACGCCAAACGTCGTCTACAGTGGTGTCACACTTACAAAACCTGGTCGATTAATAAGTGAAGGAAAGTGATATAGCCTGACGAATCGTCTTTCACACTGGAACTAGTTTGATATTCCGGGGCATGGTGCCAAGCAGCGCTTGTTGATGTTGGAATGGAAACCAAGAGTGCAGCCTAGCGGTAATTGAATGATACACACTAATTATAAAGAATTGTTTAGAGATACTCTGAAATATATTTCAAATGAAGGATATAGAAAGAGATTGAGAATAACCAAGATCAATCAATAAATAATGTATATAATATAATAAAAAGTAACACGAACTAATAATAGTATTACATCCATAGCAACCACAAAATGAAAGGAAGCAAAATGTGGAAAAATGCTGAGTTGAGGACGGATAACACTATCATCCATAGACAACCACAAAACACCAACGAAAGGAAGCAAAATGTGGAAAATTGACATACCTGAATAAGTGCAGCCCAGATATTAGTAAGAAGAAGTATGAGTATGCAAATTTTTTTCCCACGTCTGTTCATCACGTAATAGCGTTCATAAGAGCTTTAAAGGTTTTGACAGTGTGGACAGTTGTTGTTTCAAGTCAAAGTTTTACAGGAAAGATTTAATAGACGAACTTAAAATTTTTGGCATGTCTTCCCGACATCACATAGATGATTTTATGCGTGGCCGAATTATTGGAAAGATCGAAGAAGGGCGAAAAATAACAGATGTTGCCAGGGAGTTCGACATTGCTCACAGCGTTGTTTCACGGCTGTGGAAGTCATTTAAAACTACTGGAATGTGTAGTAGACGGCACGGAGGAGGTCGTGTTAGAAGTACGACGCCTGCAGAAGACAGATATGTCGTCCTATCAGCAAAAAGGAACAGGCGCACCACAGCTCAGCAGGTGGCAAATCAGTTTCTTGCTGCCTCAGGAAAGCAGATCTCCCTAAAAACTGTTGCCAGACGTTTGAGGGGAGGAGGACTATACGCACGCCGACCTTTTGTGTGTGTCCCATTGACCAGACAGCACCGTACTGCCCATTTGCAATGGTGTCGTGAGCATCACAATTGGACTGAACAGGACTGGGCATGCGTACTATTCTCAGATGAGAGTAGGTTCAGTCTGTCATCGGATTGTAGACGCCAACTGATCTGGCGCGAGAGTGGTACTGCTTATCGTCCAGAAAATATCCAGGAAAAGGACCGATATCCGACATGAAGTATCATGGTGTGGGCCGGCACCATGATCAATGGCCACACGCGCCTACATGTGTTTGCGAATGGGACTATGACGGGCCAACGATACATTGATGAAGTTCTACTTCCTCATGTTCGTCTTTTCCGTGGTGCTGTCGGTGATAAATTTGTTTTTATGGACGACAACGAAACATGTCATCGAACACTCGCTGTTCAGGATTGTCTAGACAGCGAGGGTATTCAACGTCTCGTATGGCAAGCGCGTTCTCCAGATCTAAACCCCATTAAAAATGTGTGGGAGGCTGTGGGGAGGCAAGTTGCTGGTCGAAACTATCCTCCGACAAACAAGAACACCCTCATCCGTGCACTCACAG
Organism: Trichonephila clavipes; assembly: GCA_019973935.1. NCBI lineage: Eukaryota > Metazoa > Arthropoda > Arachnida > Araneae > Nephilidae > Trichonephila > Trichonephila clavipes. Next base: position 142,508 of record BMAU01003081.1, on the reverse strand, counting down.
ATGAATGGGATAAATTGCCTCAACAGCTGCTGGATAATGTTGTGCAAAGTATGGTACGACGTGTGGAATGTTGCATCACACTCCACGGTGGACATATCCCGTACTGATACCTTTCTTTAAGGTGCCTGCTGACTTTTAGATGCATTGTTCCATTTCTCCGTACGCAGATCAAATGAACATTTTTTTTCCGATGTTTCACGGCTTTTGTACTTTCCAGAACAATAAATATTCTTTATTCTAATGTCTGAACAGTGTGGCAACTATATTTTATCCTACTAGGCATCATGTCTCGCTTAGTGTTATGCTACATAGCAATTTGTGATCCGTCCTTAGCAATTATCCAGCAGTGTATATGCAGTATATAATAATCTTGTAAAATTAATAGTTGTTATATGTAATACTCATATAGTATGATTTAATAATCATACAATATATTTTAAAAGTAATTATAAAAAAGAATAATAATCGTATTGTAAAAAAATGAAAGCAATGCATATGAATACTCGTAATAAATAATTATACATAACAATAATAATTATATACATAACAATAATAATTATACATAACAATAATTATACATAACAATAATAACTATACATAACAATAATAATTATACATATAAAAAACAAGCAATATAAAAAATTTTAAGTGAATTCCTACTTAGATCAACAAAGAAAAATTTTATTTTAGCTACTTTTTTATTAAATAGTTACAATTAATATAAATATGCATATACATATGACAGAATCACAACATTAAGTAGTAATTAATTTTTATTAATTATCATTAAAGTATCGTATTCTCACCAAAAATACAATTGTGTATATAAAATTTCAGTTCAACTGAATGCTTTAAAACGTGTGGAAGAAACCTTTTCAAGTTTTAACACAAGTCGCCAAAAATGATACCAACGTGGCTGTATTTGTAATTCTTTAAGTAATTAGTTTTAATCAATTAATTTTTATTAATTATAATTAAATTATTGTATTGTCATCCAAAATAATCATTTATATAAAATTTCAGCTTAATTGAGCGCTTTAAAATGAATTTTATTAACGATTGAGGATTCCACCAAGATAAATAATGAGTGTGACCTAATATTAAGAATTGGAAAAAGAATTATAAATAACGAATATTATATGATTATGTATAGAAGTAATTGCATTTTTATATTACATTATTAATAAAATAATTATATTATACTGAAATTAATAATGAATATCAATTTCAAAGTACTGAAAGCTTGCAATATTCTGCAGACTGCAAATTCCTTTAACGAATTTCATCGAACAAGGAACGTTCAAAAAAAGCATTTTTAAAACGTAAAATAAAGCCAAAATAAACGATTGATAGCGATAATTAAAAATACACCACTCATTTTTTTAAAAAATATATATCCTAATACTCACACATATTAGAAATATCCATATTCGAAATTAGTACAAAATAAAAAAAAGATGGAAATAATAGAACAATTACACTGAAAACGGTTAAAATTTTAAGGAAATCGAATTAAAATCGTCTGAAATTAATAGGGTTACCACTGGAAAAACCCCAGTAAAAGTTTTTTCTAATATACATTACCCCCATGGCAACCAGATGATTCGCCAGATGATAAAAATATCAAGGTAACCATATTGTAATGGTATCGCCCATCTTGGCGAACATAAAGCAACTTGGCGCTTGCCCCGTGATATCAAACTAGCACCTTTTCACTTTTCCCCAACAGCAGGACGGGTACACGTTTGGATTAGTGAGTGAATATTAACATCGCACTGTTCAGCACGAGGGGTACACGTTTGGAGGACACCTGCACAAGAGTATGATCGGGAGTCTCCTGTAAACTATCAAAGTTTACAGGAGACTCCCGATCATAGGGTGGATCTGTCATTATATGGGCAGCTGGATAATTTTTCTGCTGGACCAATCGAAACCCTGAAAGGAGGATCACCGAGAAGAGTATAGAAAAAGTTCAGCTGACCAGGTCTAATCCTGGTTGGATTTTTGGTGAATGTAAGATGGGTTGAAGAAAGGTTAAATTTCTATAATGCGTGTTCAGAAAATTGTTGCTTTTAGTTAAAACGATGTTCCATAAATCAAAAAGAGTAAATGGAATTTTAATGTTGCTTGTTAATAGATAAAACATACGAGATACATTGTAACACGATGTTCTACAAAAAGGTAAACAATATGGAATGATAAATAAGTGTTGCCAAACAACAACAAAGAAATTAAGATTTCAATTGTTTCTCTTCAGGTCATGCAGCCACAGAGTAAAACGAGGATGAAATTAAATGTGCACTTTGGTCCACACAGCTTAGGTGGCGTCCTTGTTACTTCATAATGGTTCAAAATTACGAAGTCTGTCCCCAAACACCCTCGTGTAGCTGAATAGGGTGACGTGAATATTTCCTCACTCACTCAAAACTGTGGTAACATTCACGAACTCGTGACTAGTATTGTTTCTATTGAATCATTAGTTCGAGTCCTTTTGGCATTAAATATCTGTCGCGCAGAAGGCTTAACGTACTTTAAATATAGTGAGACCGAAAGTTCTTGCTTTGGTTTGTTGTAAAAAGTTCGGTAAGCTGCTTGCTCAACTAATGTCAATTGATATAATTGCTTATAATTAAGAGGTTAATCACAATAGAACGTATTTTTTTCAAATTACCGAGGAGCTAATAAGCATAATAACTATCAAGGCTCAAAATCTTTTCGTTGTTGCTGTGTGGTAGTTCAGAGAGGGCTGCCAGCTCTTGTGTCGTCCTTGTCACTTAACCATGACTCAAAATTACGAGGCCCGTCCCAAATAACCCTCACTTTGCTTTTCAGTCCTTCACTAACACATACTCACTCACATTGTTGTCATACGCATTCAACCGAAAATTCCTCGTAAATTTATATGCTTACTTTAATATTAGGTACTGTAAAGAATCAAATTTGTAATATAGGTGGAGAGCACCTTTTAACAAAAACTATTGCTAGGCTAAGAACAGGCAATTACAGAAGAATGAAGTTTGATAGGGATGGTGGAAGACCTTGTAGGGACTGTGATAACTGTTTACAGAGCTAACACTTGCTCATATTTTTGACTGTCGAGGTATTCTTGCTGCTCTACAAGGAATATGCGTCCTGTTTTCGACAATAAATCTATGTGGACAATATTGAACAGATTGCCAGAACATTAATCTGGAACCATGGTTCTATATAATTTGATCCCGTCATGGATACGGCATCATCATTAATATTAGGTACAGATGGTTTAAAGTAATTACTATAAAAACTAATTAAATTTGTTTTTGTTTTGTCATCTATTATAAGTGAGTAAAATCTTATTAACCTCTCCCTATAGAGACACACAAGGGGTGTTGGGGACAAATTTCATAATTGTGAACCTCGGTCACGTAAAGAGGAGAACACGTGAGCAGGCAAACCCCACTCCAAATTTCCACTTATGCAAATAGGAGGACTTTGAGCTTCGACAGATTGAAAATGCATCATTTTTTCTACAAGGTAGACCTTCCATGGCAGTCGGGCTCGAACTCAATACACATTAGCTTCGAGTTTTCCACTATAACCACTAGGCTACCACGTACACACACTTACTCCTGAAGAGCCACTCTAACACAATATATTTTTTTCTTCTGTTGATTAATTTGATTATGATGTGTTCCATAGATTCATTATTTGCGCATGTGTACCATCAAGACAAAAGAAAATATAAACAAAGTATTCATCAGTACTTGATCTCAGTTCTTGCTTTTCAGGGTGAACTATGCACTCGCTTATTTCTCTTGGCTCCTTTTTGTACGGATCGTCTGGATACCAGATGTACGTTCGGTGTGTTTATGTAAGTTTCTTTTCTTAAAATATTATCGATATTTCTTTCGAAAATTGCTATTGCTGATGATGATGTAAGAGTTTATTAAATTATTCGTGTATTTCGCTTGAAATTAATAATCATTTATAGGTACATTCTAGCAAAACGCTAACTTCGAATTAAGAAAAACTATAGTTTATGTTTTCACGTAATTTGGGACAATGTGAAGTACTAACTTGTTTATAATGGATGGAATTTATAATAGACCACCATCGCCCTCTTCAACCAATAGCGCTTTTGTAACATTAACTTATTCTTCTCATTCCATTTTTAAAGCTGTCCTTGATGAACAGAGTTCATAGTGAAGCTTACTCCGAAGTTACAATAAGTATTATAGAGGACATTTTACGTTCAAATTAACTAACATCCAATACTATATCAACACATTATCCCCCTTTCCAACGCTTAAAACATTTCAAATTGGGAATTCTGATATTGAGCTGTTTTGTGTTTCAGTTCGAAAGATTTTACTGTTTCTTCAATTCAACATTGGTTACCAATCAATTCAATCCCCATTAAGAGTATGGGTTTTTATCTATTAAAATATTTTCACGTATTGATTTTAAAATTGACATGAATTTTTTAATAGGATTGGAAAAATTAATCTCTAGCTATTAATGGGAAAATCTGGCTCTACTCGTCTGACTACTGATATTTTCAAAAACTGTTAATTGAACATACTAATGAAACACAAGAGAACAATATATTCTTGTCGTAATTACATGGCTGACTAAAACTAATAATCTGTATGTATTTAAGTATTACACTGTTTTTTCCCTCAATTTGAGAATTACTTTTAAAAAGATGTAAATTTTAATGTCCACACTCTTTGAGGTATGGAGGGAACTATTCAGAATATAATTTTATATAATTTTTGTGTAAGTCCCTGAAGTCCTTTTAAAACTAAAATGTTAATTAAATCAAAAGGATGAGTATTTAGATGTAAATTTCATTATTGAAAGAATTTTTCAAGTATTAATCTTAATGATTGAAATGGTTGCAGTAGTCTAGTGGATAAGATCACGGACTGAAGCAAACGTTCCACGAGTTCAAACTTAGTAAAGACCTACCTTGTGCAAAGAGGCTGATTCGTGTTGAATCTGTTTGGGTTCAATATCGTTTCCGGTGACGTAGTTCAGAATCATAAAAAGGGGGTAAAAGATCGAGTGTTTTCGCTTATCACTTCGCCCGATTCAAAAGTAAGAGGTCTGCTGCCAATAGCACTCGCGTTGCTTTACGGCGCTACATTAATACTCACTCTAGTAATAGAAGTAGAATGGCTTTTATATAAAAGTTTTGGGAAAGGAATGCAATATTAACACAATGAGTTGTCAAAATTGATATTGTAATTCAAATGGCCATTGAATTGCTCTAATACTTTGTCAGATTAATGTATAAATTGGATACGTTGCCTTATATTATGCTGCAATTAAACTAATATTCTGCACGTTAGTTTTTAATGCATATCTCATTACTTGTAAAAGAGCTCGACAAAACTTTGATTTTTACAGGTAAAACTTCGTAAGGCCTGATATTCGACTAACTCTCAAGAAATCCAAATATCCCGGCTTTTCCTTTTGGGTAAAATTAAACTGTGTCCTAACAGAAATTTGGTGGCCGCGGTAGCCGAGTGGTATAGGTATCTGATCGTGGCTTGCCTTGTCACGAGTTCGAGCCCAGTACCACTAAAGACCCGCCGTGCACGTTAAATCTGTCGAGAGCTGAAACATCCTCCCGTTGGTGTGGTGTGGTAGTTAGGAGAGGGGGGTGCCAGCTCAGGTGTCGTCCACGTCACTTGACCATGGTTCAAAATTACGTGGTCCGTCGCCAAAAGCCCTCGTGTAGCTGAACAGTGCGACGTTAATATTCAATCAATCAACCGAACAGAAATTTGTATTTTATCGGTTTAATTATTTTGACGGGAAATCTGTCTTCCATAATAACTTGAAAAGGGACCCGGGAATGTGTTTAGATTCCTTAAGAATAGTTTAATTGATATTCATTAAACTCGTTTGAATTTTCTTGCAGCCGGATAATGGTGCTAGAACTACAAGAGATGTGCTAGTGGCGTCCTTGACTTTTATCCTTCTTGGAATGTTATTCACAGGACTCTTTCTTCTTCTAGCGAAAGAAAAAATGTTTGTGTCTGCTTACACTTGCTATGGAATTGGCCTCTTCTATTTCTTGGTTGTAAGTATCTGATTAAGTCTCCCTTGTTACTAACTGTGGTAGACTCTTAATATCTTAACTATCCAGCTTTTCAATGAACTCGTGGCAAGTGATTAGTGTGCTTTCCAATACTGTTCCTAAGACGCAGTGTAGAGACTATAATGTTCGAGGGACGTTCGGAAAGAAAATTTCATTTTTCTTCCACGTGGAAGCCTTCCTACCGAAAAAATCCATAGCTTATGGAACTATACATCTTGCACTTTGCTGACATTGAGGCATTTACCTTCACGTAAAGAAACTAATGATAAAATTGGGTGCCTCTATTAAAGGAATCGTTGCACGTCCTATGTATCCCGGCAGGAATTTTGCTTCACTGGTGAGCTTGGATGCTTTCACGTCCTTGTGTATCTCAATGTCCTATGCTCAAACAATCATTTTATGAATCTAAAGGGACTTCCATTTCGACCTTCATTATCCTGTTTCTTTCTACCTTATTTGAACGAACATCAATGACCAACCATTTTACTATGCATGGCACATTTACAATACACGGTACATAGGCATTAATGGAAGAGGAAAATTTGTTACAAGTGTACATTAATACCATATAACAGTATACGAACTTCGACTGGGGAACATGTAGTCTGATTGCCATCGTGATTGGTACTATAATAACTTCAGGCACACAGATTTGCAGCTTCTCTTGGGTATTCTGCGCATGCTTCATTCTTTCAACGCTGACATTTCCATCTTTTTAACTAGCATTGAATGTAGTTTCTTGTGGTGGTAGTTTCACCTGTGTTGTACTAATCTTTCAAGAAATAGCGGAACTCATTTCTGTAACGCAGTCGTACTTTCAAAATGTCAAACTCCAAGTCTTGCATTCTCTTGGGTCTCGTTCTAATAATTTGACAGTAATTCAAAATTGCAAATTCACTTATTGGTAGTTTTGAAGTGTGATGTTGAAACACTCATTTTATTTGCTTTTGACACTATTTAAACTATGTAGCCCATCTCTCGCGTGTGATATTACATCTAGGTCATTTAGACTTCATCTAGGTCTTACACTTGCCTTACTGCTAGAAAACTAATGAACGTTTGAATCTTGACCAAATATAGTTTTTTCAACAATCCAATCCACCTCTTTACTGGAAAATCTTTATAGCCAGGTTATGACTCGATGGCTAGAAGATAAAGTCAAGACTCTGCAGAAAATCACGTAGAAGGAAAAATTTAGAGTATAAACTATGTCCGTGCTCATAAAAATGGCAACATGATAGTTTATTAAACGAATACGCGTGCATGTTTACTGAAAGAGAGAACCGAAAACGACATTCACATAAAATGGTGATATATTAGTAATGGGAACCTGCAGTGGAAGTGTTCCTGAAATTAGAGCAATGAAATTGATTTTCTTCCGTCATGGCTGAGTGCTCATGATCACGAATTTATGGCCGGCGTTTCTATCTAATCCAGGTGCCCCTAAATGCGTACCATATGAAAGGTTGTGAAATATAACGAGGTCCATAATGGCTCTAATCAAGGACCTTCTAAGGTAAGAGTTAAATGGAAACCTAGATTATTGACTTATCTTGCGATATATGGTAGGAATCGAATACTCGTACAAACTGTAATTTCTATGAAACATACGTGGCTCACAACCTCTCAAACCTAGGCATAGATTTGACCGGCAGTCTACTCTTGATTAAATGGTGGTAAGCTTGGATATAATGCTGGACACTTCTGGATGGACATTACACTGGGTTAAATATTTTAGATTTCGAAGAGGTCGTGCGGGAATTAGTGTTTTATTAGAAAAACGGTATACAGTTTTAACGAAAAATGTAAACCTCTTGTGATCTTGGTTCGCTGTAATATATAATGTTACGATACTTTGTATGATAAGGATAGACTGCTTCAATATTAATACATGCAGTTTGGACCGTGTTAAAGTATGGTCACCCGGGCCAAGGGCCTTGCCCTCAGTGAGGGTGTCATTTCCTTCTCGATTCAGTCTTGATAAGGTCTTGAACAGCATTTTAATGGTCAAATATTATTTGGGTACATGCATGTCAAGTGGCAAGACTATTATGGGATTTCCGTTGTCTAGGAGTGGACCCAATACCATAAACAATCATTTGATCGAAATGCGGCCATCGGGCAAGCCGGTTTGTGAAATTGAGTCGTACACGTATTTATAATTACTGATTGCATGAGTAAGCAATGTATGCTATATACTGCCTACTTTTAAGATAAAGAGCAAGGCCTACTTTTGCCTAGGGTCTCATGGCCTTGTAAAATTTTAAGATCCCATGGTCTCAAATTCTTAAGACTTCAATGTTTGCAGTGGTTTATTTCTATAAGTGATAGTTATATTAAAGTTTAAATATACTGAAAGCAATTAAGTTTATAATATATATCTCGTGAAGTATATTCCTAGCTAATAGTCTCTTTTGTATAGGTTCTTCTTAGGGTATTCCTCTACTATCGGCTCTTAAGAGATCTAGAAGCAACCGGGGTACCTTTCGATCCAGCTACATATTTATCTTTTGCCAATTACTTGCGAATAATTGCCTTTCTGCCACCTGAAGGTTACTCAAATAGCCAAATTCCTGTACAGAACGAAGATGAAACTATCGAACACGACAAACAATCTTAATAATTTACGACGGTTCATGATGTATGAAGACTGACTTTAGAAACGTTTGCAATTTATTCGACTTGAATAGCACATATTTATTCATTACTATTTTTCTATTTACTCTTAATCGTTAATTTGAATAAAACATTTCTAAAAGTTCTATTTTATCTTGATTATTTCTTTGTACTAGTTATATATATACATACACTGGTGTACAAAAATTAAGGACGAGAGACGGTTTTTTCAATATAAGTTTGTACAAAAGCTTTCCAAATCGACGCATTTAATACCGTAAGATCCCCAATACGTAAGGACATGTGTAATGTAAGCAACACTTACTAAAAGAGAAATCAGAGGGATAAAAAGAAGCTTGATTGAAAAAGTATCATGGAGCGCAATGAGATTGAAGGCCGAAACATCCCTGTGTTGGGTGTCCAGCAAGAAACATCCGGTCTTTAGTAGGGGATATGATCTCCCCTGACTGCTAGGCAGGTTTCACAGCGTCTGCCCATGCTGAGAATGAGGGTGTCAATGAGTTGTTGAGGCATTGCTGCCCATTCGTCTTGCAGCGCCAATCGAAGCTCCCGAATCGTTACTGGTGGTAAGGTACGAGCTGCCATGCGTCTGCCTAGAAAATCCCATACATTCGATGGGATTGAGATCCGGAGATCGTGCCGGCCAATCCATACGTTCAATATCCTCACTCTCTAAGAGCTGTTCGGCAGCTACTGTGCGATGACATGGTGCAATGTCGTCCATGAATAGGAACTGCAGACCCATAGCGCCTCTAAAAAGACGCACATATGGAAGAATCTCGTTACAATAACGGGTCCCGTTGACTGAACCTGCATCGAAGATGTGAAGGTCTGTACGACTACCAAGCATGATGCCTCCCCAAACGAGAACACCGCGACCTCCATACCTGTCCCTTTCAATGATGTTAGAGGGAAGATTGCGGCTTCACGCTCTCTCCAGATGAGTATGCGATGAGAATCGCTACTCAAACTGAATCTGCTCTCATCTGTAAAGAGTACTCGTCCCCATTTATTGTCTCTCCAATTCCGGTGTTCCCGGCACCACAGAGAACGCCTTCTCCGATGGGCAGGCGTTAAAGGTACACACCGTACAGGGCGTCGTGCAAACAGACCACCACCGTGCAGTCTTCTGGCCACGGTAAAATGCGATATCGGTCGTCCAGTCGCCTGTTTCGTGTGTCTAGCGATTTGTCCCGCTGTCTACCGCATGTTTCTTCTGGCCTGTAAGACAATGTACCGGTCATCTGCGGGTGTGGTTCCTCGTGGACGACCACTACTGAACCCCCGGATAGCTGTTCCTGTAGTTTGAAATTGTCTCAAGTCGTGAAACGATGCTGTGAGCAATTCCGAACTCTGCAGTCCACACTGCGGCCTTCCTCCAACTTCCCAATGATTCGACCTCGGGTAAAAGCATCCAGATGTCGTCTAACAGATTGATTATTCGCCATTTCTCGCTGATGCAGGAACTCGGTGTGATTTTAACTGCTATACGGCGTGCAATCTCTTTGTCAGAAATACTGATCCTACACCGACAACATGCTTTATACTACTCAGACACTCCCCCATTACGTTTACCTGCATATCTGCGCATGTGCTACCGTACATCACCTTACTTAATCTCCTGATTGGTCTTTCAGTTCGCTCTGTTCCTCTTTGGACCGTGGCTTGTTCAGGGTGATATGCTAATGCACGTTTCTGTCGACTTCGTCCTCCCGTAGTTATTTTCGTCCACGTCACACCATGTTCAAAATTACGTACCGTCGCTCGAGCTGAGCATGCGACGTCAATATTCAATCAATCAAAGCCTCTTCGTTCAGCTGATATGCTAATCTTTGACTTCGTTTTAAGTGTACTAAAATTTTCAAACACGTTTTTCAAAATTTTCAAACCTTTTTCAATAAGTTGTACCAATCTGGACCATTTTAAAGATTTTTTTATGAAAAAAAATTATTACAACACCTGACGTCATCACATGCAGTTACCACAATTCGACATATCGATTGAGTAAGTGTATACTAAGTTAAAGATAGTGGAAGCTATATTCTGAGTAGAAAATTAAAACTTTTTTTAATAAAAAAGGAAACTAGTTAGTTTCATAACAGGTGTATTTTTTTTTAATGCACAACAAAAAAATTTATCGTAACCTCGCATTAGCGGAACAAACACACATGTGTAAACAGTTTTTTTAAGGTTTTAACATCTTTTTAACTAATTGCTATATCAGACCGAATTGTGAATCTAAACCCTTCTCTAATCCACTTGAACCCACTCAAAAAAAATGTCATCAAAATCGGCCCAGCTGTTTAGGAGTTCGGTCACATCCACACGAATAGAATTATACCTGCATATGAAAAGATGTAGAACCTCGCTTTACTCCAACACCATGTACAGGTATTTTGTTTTGTGGAGAAGGTTTTGTGCTATCCTAATTGATGCAGCTCCCTACCTCGTGGCGCTACAGCATATCAATATCAGCAATGTTCAACCAATCGCCTTGAAAATTGGCATGTACATCTATTTTTTCGTGCCTAGTTAGTTTTCGTTATTAATGTTGCAGCTCCCCATCAGGGGTTGCAGCAGCATATCAACTTGCATTTAATTTAACCGATCCCTATGAAAATTGGTATCCTACTATTATTGAACATGAATGTATTTGATGTATTCGTAGCTGTCAATTAGTTTTTCAATTTTTTTTTTATAAAATCTTAATTTTATTTCATTATTCTTATTAAAAAAATTTAATCAAAAAATTAATCAGTTTCGATGATTGTGGTTTTATGAATTGATATCTACTATAGTGGATAATTTCAATCGTGAATAATAAATTTAATACTGAATATAATATCACGACGCATGTGTTGAGTATAGCAAGAGATCGAGAAAGTATTGCTAAATTGTGATTATTTGACGAGCACAACTGTTTGTGCCAAGATTTTAATTCCGCTTTTGAAGATGTGACAATAGATGACTTTAGAGTCATTATCCGAGCAGATAAAACTCCATCAAATGAGCATGAAAGATGCTCAAATAGCTCCCGAAATAGCAGCAATATTAGACATGTGCAAAGGTAAACTTCCGAATGATCCTTCAGCACAAGAAACACTTATACAGAACTTCTGTCACTAATAAAAGATTGAAAACGCATGGTTTCCCAAATATAACAAACTTCAGAAAACACGACTGGCTCTGTGAGCGTGCTATCTTGGCTCTAAAGAACAATGCAGTTAATCAAATCAATCGTGGGTTTCAATTCAGAATTCCTGGTGCAGTTACAAAATACAAAAATATTGATACAATTATAGTAGGAAATGATGCTGTTAATTATCCAGCTGAATTTCTAAATTCATTTTAGCCATTGTAGATACTACGGCATAAACTGGCGTTGAAAACTGGTTCACTCATACTATTTCAGAACCTGAAGACACCCAAGTTATGTAAAAGAACCAGACTTTCTACTTAAAAATGGCACGGAATGCAATCGAAACAATTAACGGTAAAATGTAAAGGAGAAGACATGCTGATTTCAAGCAAACCAGTAGAGACCATTTCATTTACACTCATGTCCATAAATTAAGCATAATGAAGTTCAGGCAAAGAAAGAGACAGAAGCAAAACAAATTTGACTTATTTCTAAAGTTTATTAAACAAAAGGTAAAGAGCAAAAAAAGATGCTGTATGTTTGATATAGTTAATAAAAATTGCGGTTTATACTCCCTGGAGCAAATTTCAAAAAAGAATCTATTTACAAAAAATAGTATAACATGGTTAGTATGATGGTTAATACGGAGTACGTCTCCCGGACGATGCAATATAGGCCTTACAACGCCTAGGCTTGCCGAGTATCAAATTATCAATCTGATCTTGTGAAATATTACACCACTCATCCAGCAATGCCCTACGAAGTTCCGGTAAACAGGTGGGGGGAATGACGGGCTGCAATTCATTGGCTAAACATATCCCACATATGCTCTATTGGATTCAAGTCCGGTAAGCATGGTGACCAATCCCTACGGGTGATATCCTCCGTTTGAAGGCATTTGTCTACAATGTTTGCACGGTGAGGACGGGCGCTGTGATCTATAAACATAAATTCAGCACCCATGGCGCCCCGAAACAAACGTACATGTTGTTCCAGAATTACATCCAGATAGATGAGGCCGTCATTGTTACACTCTGAACATGCAGGTCAGCTCTGGAACCAGGAATAATTCCTCCCCAAACGAGCCATCCTGCACCACCGTAACGGTGTCGTTCAATGGTGTTCTCCTGGTGGTAACAGGTACTTGGCTTTCTCCACATTAAAGTCCGGTGAGAATCAGATTTCAAACTAAACCTGGACTCGTCGGAAAACATCACACAAGACCACGGTTGTGGTGTCTACAATGCATGCTCCAGGTTAATCGTAGGTGACAGTGAGTTGCGGTAAGTGGAACACATCTGACAGGCCTACGAGCATATAACCCAATGTGCCCTAAGCGTCTGTACACGGTCTGCCTTGAAACTGTCGTACCGGTAGCTGGAGAGAGCTGACGAGACAGGTCTGATGCTGTGCTCTGTCTGTTTCTTTTGGCAGTAACTACCAAATACCGGTCGTCATTCGGCGTTGTAACTCGGGGGTGACCTGTGCTGTAACATCTACTCACATTACCATCATCTTGGAATCGTTGCAAAAGCCTGTAGATGACACTCTGAGCGATTCCAAGTTCCTCGGATACTTCCAGCTGGGTACGTTCACATTCCAGTCGTCCAATATTTCTACCACGTAAAAAATCATCCAAATGCTTCCTTTGTGTCATAACTATGCGGTTATTGCACTGAAAGTCTTTTAATGCGCTTGTGAAAAATTTTACTTCTTTGCCACCATTCCTTATATACCCCTCTCTTACACTCTCGTCGCCATTGTGACGTACTATACGCGCCATCTGATGGTTTCTGAATTATCCTTAATCTATGGACATGAGTGTAAAACAGTTACAATTCTCTGTACCTTTCTTTCGCAATGACAATCAACAAACTCCTGGTCATTCGCTGCCCGTTGTTGGATTAAGTTTAGTGAATCCATGTTTTTCGCATCATCAACTGCAGTTGTTTGCTCCAGATAAGGAACTACAAAAACTTTGTTCATGTATACACCAAATCTTAAAACACAAGTGTTGTTTATTCACTTCCGTTGTGCTAAATGTGTTATTTTGAATTATTTTTAGTTACATAAAATAATTATTGAAAATGCTAATAAAATTCAATTTATTCATTTACAAGCTGTTATAATTCAGACTGGCAGGTCAAGGTCTGCCGAGTTAATCTAGTAATACATAAATACGAATAAAATAGATTAAATAAATTAGCATATTGCTAACAAAAAAGCTAGATATATTTTAGTACGATCTTTTTAAATTTAATAAACAAATTGCGAAACATGAAATTCAAAACAATTCTTAAAACAATGCAACGGCAGATAATAAATTTTTGGAAAGCATATTATCTAATGCTCAAAATCGATCGTTTGTTCGATCGAAATTTTATCGATGATTATTTGGCTTATCTTATTAACTTAATCGATGTTTCATCTAATATAAAACGTAGTACAATAACAGAAAAACAGCAAATATTAAACAAGACGCATCGGGCAAAAAAATCGATAAAAAAAGCGATTCCAACTAATAGTTTACTTTAAAAAGTTTTCAACAGTTTTTTCTACTTCAGAAATGATTTTTTCACAAAAATATTGCATTGTAAATTTTAAAATGCGAGTACCACTTTATTCAGCCGGATATACCTCTTGTTATGCTTATCGCAAACTCTCATAATTGATAAAAGGTAAATACTTACTTATCGAATCATATTCTCTAATGGAATATTCTTCCTTAAAAGGGAGTGTGTGAAAAACCAAATGAATGTAAAAACAGAATGAAAGTTTGGGGTAAAAATTGCAACACACAGAAGCACTGTTAATAATTTTACTTCCTTTGCTCATTTCCTGTATGAATAACCATATACAGTTACTCCCAAAATAAAGGGTACACCAACTTTTAAAACGGGAATCAATGTTTAGAATGAAAAAATATATTAAATGAGAGAAATAATTAAAACCTTTAACATTAGCTGCGTTTATTAGATCATTCATTATTTTGAATGATAAAACAAAATATTTGAGAGTTTAAACATACATATAACTTATAATGAAAATTAACAAATTAATAGCCACAAGATTGAGAGTACATGCATCTATTTTCCTGCATAAATCATGAATAATAAAGAGTTAAAGTTTAGTAGCATAACCCTTTGCTGATATGACAGCTTCCAATCCCCGAGGCATCGATTCCACAATATGTCTAGTGGTATGAGGAGCAATATTCAGCCATTCTTCTTGCAATACCGATTTCAATTGTTTCTTGCTTGTAATTTAATGTTTTTGCACAGCTCTCTCAAGGTGGGACCACAGATTTTCGATAACATTTAAGTCGGGAGACTGTGGAGGTAATGCGGAGGTATTTTTTTATGATAAAAATTGTAATATTCGCAGGGAATGCCGTCTATATGCAATAAAATGGCCTTTTAATGGAAACTTGATGAAATATTGGCGATGCCGCCAAGTTAGCCTCTTTTTGAAGAGCAGATTTGGTGATTTTGTGACCATGTTGGCGATCATATGGATGCTTTTAGGAATTATTGGAGAACTCTTGAACACCACACTCTATTTTTGGGTTGAGTATTAAGTCGATCGCGATTGACCGGTGGACCACCAAGACATTTTAGAGTGACCACCTGAAGATTAGCAGCTAATAATTATATACCGAAATATTCAAGATTGGCAGACAGAATGCAGACTAAATCTTCTGCTGACTCTATAATTGCAATAACTAATTTTAGATAGAAATACTTTATTTTTTATTTTGAATTGTTTAATAATAAATGTAACACTTGATATTATTACATTTGTGGCTTTTATTATTAAGCTTGTATCTTGCGTTTTATTTTCAATGCGGTTTTAAAAGTGTTATTTTATTTTCGTTATGTTCAGTTACTCCCAAAATTGAGGGTACACCTATTTTTAAAACGGGAATCAATGTTTAGAATGAAAAAAAAATATACTAAATGAGAAATAATTAAAACCTTTAAGCATAGATGCGTTTATTAGATCACAATTCATTATTTTGAATAATAAAACAAAATATTTAATAGCTTAAAGATACATATAACTTATAAAGAAAATTAACAGAAATTAATAGCCACAAAATTGAGAGTACATGCATCTATTTTCCTGCATAAATAATGAATAATAAAGAGTAAATATTTAGTAGCATAACTTTTTGCTGATATGACAGCTTCCAATCGCCGAGGCATCGATTCCACAAGATGTCTAGTGGTTTCGGGAGCAATATTCAGCCATTCTTCTTGCAATACCGATTTCAATTGTTCCTTGCTTGTAATTTGATGTTTTTGCACAGCTCTTTCAAGGTGGGACCACAGATTCTGGATAACATTTAAGTCGGCAGACTGGATGTGTATTAAGTTGATTCCGACAATGGTAAAGCAGCCCTTCTTTTACAACAAACGCAGTGTGCTTGGGGTCATTGTCTTGCTGGAATGTGAAATTCGACCCCAGTCTCAATTTTTATCAGCACTTTCTTTCAAATTATTTTGCAGTATATTAAGATAAGCCATCTTGTGCATGATTCCATCAATGAATACTAGCTTTCCCACCCTCGACGCAGCCATACACCCCCAAACCATCACCGATCCACCTCCATGCTTCACAGTAGGAATTGTGTGTTTTGGGTGGTGTGACGTACTTGGCTTACGCCACACCATACGACGACCGTCACTGCCAAAGATGTTGAACTTACTCTCATCGCTGAAAATGACTTCGTTCCAAAACTGTTGAGGCTTTAAAATGTGTTTAGCGAATTTCACACACACAATCGCTTGACTCTATTCCTCTTACCAATTAAGGACTTTTTTCGAGCTACTCTACCATTATAGCCAGCCTTTCTTAGGACTCTTCATACCGTTTCTGCAGAAACAGATCGACCAAAGGTATTAGAGGTACTGGCTGCAATTTTAGGAGCACTAATTTTAGAATCAATCTTCACATAATGTATAACTCTTCGCTCGGTTATACAGTTCATAATTTTCTTTCTCCCTCTTCCTTCATTACTTGCCAGCATACCAGTCTTTTTAAATTTTTGCAGGATTTTTTGGATCCAGTTAACACTTCGTCCAACTACTTTAGCGGTATTCCGCTGGGATTTACCTTCATTTGACAGTTAAGTAACAAGTTTTCTCTCTTCGATCGTCGTTTCCTTCCGATTTTTCATTTTAATCAAGACATCAAATCACAAACACAAATTTGTTATCAGATGGCCTTTGAAAGCCTTTCTTTATCATAGATCTATTGTCAAATTTCTATTTAAAAAATTACGTGTAGTTTTGCATAGTGATTAAAGAAGTGTACCCTCAATTTTGTGACTTTAAAATAGTGTAGTTTTTTTCTTTCGAACCTTCATATTTTCGTTTCTCAATCAATTTCCATATCTTACATTTATTGTTATTTAGAAGAGTAATGTATGCATTTTGAATGTACAAAAGTGCGTTAACATGGCGTATTAATTTATACACCTGGTGATCCGATGGTGAATTCGGAATTTAGTGTACTCTCAATTTTGGGAGTCACTGTATATCAGTATATTGCATTGCCAATTCCATTACAGCAACTTCCTTTTAAATGTCATGATTCTGAGCGGTCTAGTGGTCAAGGTCATGGACTCTGAGTAGGTGTATCATGATCTCGAGCCTAGTACTGCTGAAGACCCACTGTGCAGAGACTGCTGGGGGACATTGAATATGCCGAGGCTCAAACGTTCTCCCGTTTGTGTGATATTGAATTTAGTAGAGAGGGTTGCCAGCTCAGGTTCGTCCTCGTTACTTGACGAAAAGCCCTCAAGTAGCTGAATAGTGCGACGTTAATATTCACTTTCTCATTCCGAGTGGTTAAGTGAGTGCTTATTAATGTCGTACGGCAAAGCAGCACCAGGGCTATTGACTACAGGCCACATAAATTTGAAACGTAGTCAAGAGAACATTTGAAATTTTCTCCTTTTTTGTATTTTCCACACCACGCCAATGGTAAAGTTTTAAGCCTCCATAGATATAACACGAATCAACCCCTCTACACGGTGTGACTTCGGTTGCGCCAGGGTTCGATCTCATGGCACTTTGACTGCGCCCCATATCGAATAGGCAATGAAATCATTAAGCGTAAAAGAGATGGATTAAAATATTTTGGGATCCTATCGCTACCAAGAGTGAGTGAATGTTTATTAACATCGCACTGTCAAGAAATACGAGGATTATTGCCATCAGATCTCGTAATTTTGAACAATGGTCAATTGACGAGGGTGACACCTGAGCTGGTAATCCACTCTCTTAACTTCTACACCAAGCCAATGTTAAGGCTTTGAGCTACTACAGGTTTAACGTACATCAGCCTTGCAAGGCCAATTTTGGTGGCATTAGGACGATAGCTCATGATATACCGGTTTGGAGTTAGTGACCATAACCTTTAAGCTACCGCGACTACCTAATTTTTAACAAAGATTTTCAAAAGGTAATCATTCTGCTCCAAGAAATGTGTATCTCTTAAGTGAACATTCTTCAGTGGATCCCTCTTCCACCGATCTACGAAAATCACTAAGTAAACATCTATACTCATGAACTGCCGTTTCAAAACAGGGATCTACCAGAGATCATAGTGCAAAATATGTTTATTGATTACATTCAGACAAATTTTAATAGCATTATAATAGGAACATATAGTTAAATACAATACTAATCAAACATCAATAGGAATTTCGACCCCCGAAAAATAGTTCGACAGAATTACTTATTGAAAGAAATGATTTCAATTTTCTCAGCTGAAGCAACCATATGGACTGCGTTACAAAATTGGGTTACTGAAGTAGAAAACCATGTTATCCTGACGGACAGTTTATCAGTTTTAAAAAGTATCCAATACCATAATTTAAAATATAAGTTCAACTTTACAAGAGTGTCTCCAAATAGTTCAATTCATTACATTCATTTGGGTTTCAGCTCACAAGGGAATAGATATTAATGAAGAAGTGGATAAATTAGCTAAAACCTCTCCAGAGCCATGGCATATTATTCCTTGGATTTCTTTGGAAAATCTTCATACATTTTTCAAAAAACAACAAAAGTAAAAACGAAGAAGCATGGGAAAACAGCAGAAGATATAAAAAATATAATCATATTTCTCATCTTAAAAAGTGGAATAGACAGACAGTAAAAAATAGAAATACGAAGTTTTAATCTATAAGTGGCGAGCTAAAAAATTACCATTAAACTATATTTATTTTCATTTTAAACAAACATTCTCCTATGTGTGCAGATTTTCAAGTACCAGAAACTAGTGAACATTTTATATTAACCTGTATCAAATACAAATCGGAGAGTAAAATATTGAAAAAATTTATCTCCAACCACAAAGAATGGTCTTATTCCTCAATAGCGAATTGTAAAACAATAAAGCATGTTCAAAAAGTTGAAGAAAATTTTATCAACCAATACACTCTAAAATTCCAGCTAATAGATTTTCAATACTCTACTTTCCTGAATTTCGGTTGAAGGACAGGGTGATAATTAAGACTACTAAAGTACAGTGCAATCACTAGCTATACGTTGCAACCTAAAATAAAAAACTAATCCAAATTCTATCGGAGCATAAGGCGTTTGCCAACTCTTCAGATTTGCAGTGTTATCACTGTACTGAACTGAACTACCAAAGATGTAAGTTCTGTTTAATGGAGCTCCTCTCCACTAAACAATCTGTTTTGAAATTTTTTATGTTCATTATCAGTTCCCGAAGGAAAAGTGATAACTTGTTATAAACAAAAGCGTAGAGGTTTTTAAGCAGAAATTGCCAATGAGTGAGTGAATGAGGGAATATTAACGACACGCTGCTCAGCTACTCGAGGGCTTTTGGCGACGGACCTCGTCATTTTGAACCATGGTCAGGTGACGAGGATGACACGTGAGCTGGAACCCTCCTCTCCTAACCACCATCCCACACCAACGGAAAAAATTGCCAATCAAAACAGTCACATTTTCTAATTGTTGTCTAATTGTAGGCCGTGGGTAGCCTAGTGGTTAGAGCATCGGACTCCAGACCGGAAGGCCTGGGTTCGATGCCACCAAACACCCTCCGAGTACACACGGAGTACGTGTTAGTTAAATCAGTGGGTCCGTAGTCTTGTGGGCTTAATCACGAGCGCAGGGACTGAAGAATATATTTCCCTCCCTTTCAGTTTACATGTAGAAATTGTGGAGATAGAGGTGGTGTCGCCCTCTATCGTCCCTTCGGAGAATTTCGCCGAGCTAAAATCGTATTGTCACCTGTATGGTGCTCAAGGCCAACGACAAGCGTACCTCTTGTCCATGCCGCGATGAATTTCGTGGGCCTCGATCTGACTGCGTCAGACAGGTGGCATTAGAAAACAACAACATTTTCTAATTCTTTCCACTATTTAGAAACTGAAGACATGCCTCATGTAGCAGGATTAAAAAAAAAACCACCACAGTATTTTCTTCTTGGTATGAAGTCGAGAAAGAACTTTTTCCTTGTCAGGAATCAAAAAGAAATTTCCAATTAATTTGTGCATATTAATTAACCAATAGTATTTTTATCTGTTACATAAAAAGTGTAATTTCTAACTATGGGATATTTTTTGTGTAGTTGCTTTTTATAGAATTTCCAAAAGGTAAGTGTAAAGAATATATTTTCGACCCCAATATTACTAACAACGCCAATTTAACGAATAAAATGCTCAGTCCTAATGAATTCGTTACATCGGGTACAAACTGTATATCTAAAACATATCAGTAAAAGTTCAAAATGTTAGTTTTTATAGATAAATAAAAGTTGTTTAAAGATAAAAAATGTCCTCTAGCTTTCTTTTGCCGCTTTCGATAGAAAATTTAGCGGATAACTTGAATTTAGTTTCCTTTGACAATATTGTATAGTTATTCAAATCTAAAGTACCTAAGAAATTATTGAATTATTACCTAAAGGAATAAGACATGTGTATCTGCAAAACTTTTTGAATACGAAATTTTAAGGGGTTTCAAGTTTTGAGAAGAGCAACATCAAACGTAAAGAAATAAAGAATATTTACTTTTTACGGCGGAATAATATGAAGCTCGGACGTTAAATAAAACACTTTGAATTAAATTGCAAATTAACATTTGAGAAATCATAACCTTAGATGAATTTGAAATAATATACGCGCTTATTGTCATTTTTTATTTTCACATCTAATACTATTTGTTGCGTTGTCCTTCAAAGATGGACTTTATTATTTTTATTATCATGTTTCTCTTCTTCAACCAAGCTAAATGTTACAATTTTTGCTTCTATTTTTTAATGTTAAGTCAATAACAACTGCAAAGAAATATTACAAATATCAGTTCGATAACTTTACAGTGGCAGTGGATTATTCCCATCTAACCGGCTATTTAAGGCTGTTTTTGCCATGTATACGACAATGTGGACTTACCACGGAGCACATTTTCAAGCAGAAAAAATGCCACAATTTTAAAAAATTGTGACATTGTATGTAACACATACATTTGTTCATAATATAGAGTTTTTAAAATTTCTAAATATTTCATAAATAATCAGTTTTTCCTTGTAACATGTAAAAGGATAACTCATTTAGCATTACGGTATAGGAAAAAAAAATGAGAAACACATTTTTATAAAAGAAAAAATGTGTCAACTCGGATAAAATTAATAGCATGATAAAATAAGGGATTCTCTACAGGATAGGGAAGCCAGAATATAATATTAATGTTTGAGTGCTTTTATATCTAAAAAAATTCTCTAAATTTGGGTCCTGTTCTTTAACATTAGCCGAAGACAGCCTTAAGATATACGAATTCGATCGTAAAAGTACGTCTTGAATTCTATTGTGATGACAAAAAAAATGAATTATTACACTTGAAACATGCAATAAATAAATCTAAGTATACATATATATAGGAGAAATTTAGATTATGTAGATGAGTAAAATTGTGTGGTAGTGAGTTCCTTTGTCTGGACCAGTTACTTCTTTATCAATATTAATACACTGGAAGGCAGAAGGTTCATCGTCAACTTAAATATATCACACCCTGAAAGAGTGAAGGAGTGTTTATTAACGTCACACTATAAAGTAACATAAGGGCTACTGGCGACATACCTCGTAATTTTGAACTATGGTCAAGTGACGAGGATGACAACTGTGTGTGAGAGAGAGGGAGAGCTGTAACTTTCATCTCCCAATTTCAAAACCACGCCAACATGAGGATTTCGAGTAACGTGTATCAGTCTCTGTACAAGGCGGATCTTCCGAGCTTTTGTGTTTCTGCAGGGCTTGAAATCATGATATATCAGCCACGAAATTGTGACCATGATTTACAGGGTACCGAGGTTACACAACACGATCAATAGAATCTAAATAAAAATGACGCATATTCGTAAATTAGATGTTGATTGCGACACAAAGGGAAAGAAGGAATAGCTTTTTTACTTGCATCGAATAATATGCCTATAAAAGTACTTCAATTACTACTATTAGCTCACACTCTATCTTGGTGGCATTTTCAATCGTTAATAAAATACATTTTAAAGCGCTCAATTGAGCTGACATTTTATATGCATGATTATGTTAGAGGACAATATAATAAATTAGTTATAATTAATAAAAATTAATTGAATAAAACTAATTATTTAAAGAATTATAAATACAGCCACGTTAGCATCATTTTTCGCGACTTGAGCTAAAAGTTGAAAAGGTTTTTTTCTCACGTTTTGAAGCATTCAGTTAAACTGAAATTTTATATACACGATTGTTTTGAATAACAATACGTACTTTAATGATAACTAATAAAAATGAATTACCACTTAATGTTGTGATTTTGTCCTATGTATATACATATTTATATTAATTGTAACTATGATAAAAAGTAGGTAAAGTAAAAATTTTCCCTTTTGATCTAAGTAGGAGTTGACTTAATTTTTTCATATATTACTCGTGTGTTTTTGTTCAGTCTACTTCATTCTTATTTTAAATTAATCATCAGGTGTAACTGTTGATTAAAAATAAAATTCATGGACAAACTTCTGATGAGCGGTGAGAGACATTATGAACATTATTATCATAGGTGCATAAAGAAGGGGTTCTGAACCTGAACATCGCCTTTTTTTTTTTTTGGATTGATTATAATACTATGCATATAAAAGAGGCATTCAAATGAAAGTGATTCGAGGTGTATACCCAGGAGATGTGTAAGGTCAGAAATGAGACAGATGCAGACATAGAAATATCACTATTTAACCCTTTCGTGAGACTTGGGAAGATTACTTCCCATCTACATGTTATAAAATACACCTTTGAGGAGCGCAAAACCCATTATAATAAAGGGTGTTTTTTTAGAGGTATAGAACTTTAAATTGCAATAAAACAACGATGTATTATTCGATTGACATGCATTTTTTATTCGAAAGATAATCTTGTGGCATTCGATTTTAAATATGATTTCTGGCATATGACTGTCACGGATGTAGTCCAATTTTCGATGACTTTTTACAACATTTGTGGCCGTATATCGGCAATAACAAGGCGAATGTTGTCTTCCAAATGGTCAAGCGTTTGTGGCTTATCCGCATAGACCAATGACTTTACATAGCCCCACAAAAAACAGTCTAGCGGTGTTAAATCACAAGATCTTGGAGGCCGATTCACAGGTCCAAAATGTCAAATTAGGCGGTCACCAAACGTGTCTTTCAATAAATCGATTGTGGCACTAGCTGTGTGACATGTTGCGCCGTCTTGTTGGAACCACAGCTCCTGGACATCATGATTGTTCAATTCAGGAATGAAAAAGTTAGTAATCATGGCTCTATACCGATCACCATTGACTGTAACGTTGTGGCCTTCATCGTTTTTGAAGTACGGACCAATGATTCCACCAGCCCATAAAGCGCACCAAACAGTCAGTTTTTCTGGATGTAACGGTGTTTCGACATACACTTGTGGATTAGCTTCACTCCAAATGCGGCAGTTTTGTTTGGTGACGTAGCCATTCAACCAGAAGTGCGCTTCATCGCTAAACAAAATTCGCTTATGAAAATCGGGAACAACGGCAATCTCGTTTTGGGCCCATTCGACGAATCTACGCCTTGCTTGATGATCGTTTTGATGAATTGCCAAACTAAACTGAGATTAAATCACTTGACAGCTGTTAAATCGGTCGCCATCTTGGAAAATAATGCCAACTTAAACTTCTATACCTGGAAAAAAACACTCTTTACTATGCATATACAGGAGGCATTCAAATGAAAGCGATTCGAGGTGTATACCCAGGAGATGCGTAGGGTCAGAAATGAGACAGATGCAGACATAGAAATATCACTATATTACTTTCGTGAGACTTGGGAAGATTACTTCCCTTCTACATGTTAGAAAATACACCTTTGAGGAGGTCAAAACCCATTATAATATATTGCAATTGCTATTATAACGATGAGAAGACTAATTGTCCTTCAGCTAAGGAAGTACCTTGTCCAAAAGCTGTTGCTGTATACCCCGATGTCAAGGGAGTGGTTGATCGCTTCGATCAAAGAAAAGAAAGATACCAAATTAGAAGATATGTAAAATGGTGACATCGTATCTTATTTTTTTTATTGATCTTGCCATCATAAATAATTTCATACTGTGGCAAGTGAGCAAAAGAAACAGAAAATTAGACCAACTAATATTTCGTATAGCATTAGCTCGTCAGCTAATAGACGGATATTCCTCAAGAAAAAGAAAAGAATGTACTGCTAGCTTCCAAGCAAATAAGTGTGTAGTTCCACAGGATGTGCCCTTAGCCTAGCCAGTGTGGGAAACCATATGGCACAGATGTTTTCCAGTTGTAGACGATGTAGGAAATGTCGAAGGACAAGAAAAGAGTGCCCGCTACATCTGTGCAGAGTGTGATGTCTCCTTGCGTATTGCAACATGCTTCTCATCTTTTCATGGTAAATAATCACCAATTTAATTTTATTTTCTGTATGACGGCGGTTGGTTCCTTGGGAAGTATTTTCCCACCCCTAAAATTTAAATGTAAACATAAAATTTGGCAAAATAAAATATATTTCCTTAAATGTTATTGTTTAATTTTTAATGAAACATAAAAAACTACGAGAAATTAAAGATAAATAAATGGCCCACGAAAGGGTTATTGAGGGAAGTGCATGCAAAGTTTGTTAATGGAAATCACCCATGGCGTATAGGCAGGAGTCTCATTGCTTAGGAAGATTACAAATCCGTCCCAATTCAAGAATTTTAGCTATGCAAGCGAAACTGGTAATTACAATGAAAATGAAAACTTAAAAAATTGTCCAATATTTCATTTTATTTAATGGTAAAATTGAGGTTTAAAAGGATTCTGAAATTTTCTTCGCAATAAAAGAAATGAAATTTCATCGTTTCATATTGTTTTAAATCACAGTTTAATATCATCTAACTGAAGATGGAAAATGGAAATGAAGGCTTTCCAATAAGATGACTTTATAAATGAAGATGTTTTTCTAATCTAGAAGACTAAAAGATTGACAAGATATGTATTGTAAAATTTTATTCGCTACCATAGATAACTGAAGTCAACAATTGTATTTGTAAAAAACAAATGCTAAAAAGTTACAAGATACAAAAACACTTAGCATTGCAGCTTCATTCAACTTCTCCGAATGAGTTTGTTCATATAAGATTCAATCAAAGTCAGTGTATCTGAATAATTTTTCAACATTAAAAATAATTCAGTTGCGGAAAGTTGAATTTGTCGAAGTTCTCTGAGCTGAAAAAGCAAATTTATCAAAATCTGAGAAAAGGAAAGAATTTTCACATACATTACTATAAATTACATAACAAGGTCCTTGCGTATTAGCGTCACTACAGCCAAATCGGCACCACGCGAATCACGCCATTTTCCAACAAAACCTGATTGGTAATTTTTCATATAAAACACTGCTGGTAAAGTGCGGTGCTGTAGAAAGGAGTCTAGCCGGATCCCTCCTGTTAAGGAGAGTGTTGGGACGACATTGGAATGTTCGTAGGTGTGAGCCTTGATAGGTCACAGTAGGGATGGCGATTCTTTCCAAAAAAGATCGATTTTTAAATCTATTCACAAAATAATCGAGGTCTAAAAGATCGATTTTTAAATCGATTCACAAAATAATCGAGGTCTAAAAGATAGATTTTTTCTCAAAGTCTGCATTTACAATGTCAATATAAAACCATTTTATGAAAAACATGAAAGATACCATAATATAAACAATCTCTTATCAGTAAAATCAGGAAATTTTTTTAGTTCAGGGAATTCGATAATTACAATTATTTTATTGCCATATCAAAGTATTGGGTATAACAGAAGACATTTTATAAATGTGTATTTGTTACGTTAAAAAGTTTAGAAAATGGATAATATAGCTTATAGTTCCCAACGCCTAATATATATCTAAGCTTTTTAAAAACAACAGTCTGCCAAGTAAGTCTACTGGGATCTAAGCGCGGTTTCGCTCATCACTTGTGATGTTGCCGGCAATCGACAAAGACCCTAACAAGGAACAAATTATCCCACGATACTCATGTACATCATGGCTATTGAGTGAACGTGACGATAAATAAAGTTTTTTTATTCTTACCAGTCAAGTATAGGATCATACCTTCAGGTGCACAACTGCCTGCGATAAATAGTGTTTAAAGATAGTACATTCAACAAATTGAAATTAATTTTGTGGTTCTTACCAAAACAGAAAAAAATCAAATGTCGATTTTCTAGGAGGAAATATCGATTCACTGAATCAATTCTGTGCTACATATCGATATAAAATTCGATTTTTTTGGCCCGAGAAATCAATTCTTCGATTAATCGATCTCGGATCGCCATCCCTAGGTTAGTGTGAGAGGTTTCGAGTGAATCTGGAAGTTGATCGACGAGAGAAACCGCATAGAGTGTGTTAAGGCGTCGTAGTGTTGAAGCCTGTAGTAAGTGTCTCTCTAGTGTCTGTGGAACTCCTTAGCGTATCTAGTCTCTGGGTTTCCCCTTTTGATGTCTGTTTAACACTAGAATATCCGTCGGTGTCAATTTGACACTGGAGCCGATTTATTTTGTTTTCCTTTCCGTATTTTTGCAGGGAATTTGAAAATTTTTCGAGATTTATTCATTTTCTCTCGTGATTACACAGAAAAAATTATGTGGTTTTAGGTTAATTAGGAGTGATTTTCCAACTAAATATATCTAGAAAGTTGACTGGTGCCATTTCGACACCAAAGAAATTTATTATAAAAAACTGTCGTTCAACAAAATATAGTCCACTAAGTAGATAATATTAGTAACATAAACTTCCCAAAGTTCTATCGCACATTTTTTGGCTTTGAATACAGTGTTACCGAGTTCACAGTGGAAATTAATCAATTATACTAAAATTGTTGTGCCTAAGTGCTTCGTTACATAATATTTGCTTGTCTGCTTATAAAAAAATTCATTCGATGTTCGAACTTAATGCAGAGCTGACACCATGAGTGAGTGAGTGAGGGAATGAATGAATATTATCGTCGCAATTTTCAGCAACACGAGGGCTCTTGGCGACGGACCATGTAATTTTGAACCATGGTCAAATGACGTGGACGACACCTGAGATGTCACCCCCTCTCCTAACTACCACTCCACACCAACGGGAGGACATTTAAGCTCTCGACATATTTAACGTGCATCGCTGCCCTACACGGCGGGTCTTTAGTGGTACTGGGCTCGAACTCATGACATGCCTGTCATGATCCGATACCCTGACCACTGGGCTACCACAACTCCTAGTGTGTTGCGAGAGCTTTCTGAGAAGGAATCGGATGGTGGTTAGCTGTCTTACTCTAGCTTAGATTCCGATGAAGACATAAGATTTAATGAAAGTGATATCGAAGAATCTGAAGAATGTGCAGATGTTATTGATAATATTGCAGGAAATCCTGATAAATATGTCGCTAGGAATGGCACGGCACAGAATGGATATCGCATAATAGTAACGTTCCTGGCAGATTTGCGACTCGAAATGTTTTGGACAAAGCAGTGATTCAACAAGTCTCGCGAAATATAATGTAAAGGTCAGTTTTTTATGATATAAAGGGTTATAATATATAAAAATTACATGAAATAATATGAAAAAGTCTTATAAAACTAAGTCTTACTGAACGGTAGACTGCAAATATTTAGTTAAAACAATTACTTTATATAATTTATATCGCGTTGTCAAAATGACACCGGTCGGCAAAGGGTAATCGAAATCCCGGACGTCCTAGTGTTAAAGGTGAAATACGTCACGCCAGTGTTTCTCAAACTGTGGGACGCATCCCCCTAGGGGGCGTCATAACCCTTCGAGGAGGCCTCGAGCCTCTTGAAAGTCGAAAAAAAATTCTCTTAAAATTTACTAACATACTGAAAGAAAAACAAATACATTCTGACATAATAAAAATAAAATCGCATTTACTACACTTATAAAAGTATCAGTAGGGCACAATCTATTTTATAATTAACTTAGCAATCTAAGTTAAGGACAAGTTTAATAATTACCAGCGACCCTATGGATTTGCCATACATAAAATTATATGCCAACATTAACACTTATCTTGATAACTTGTTCGGTTTATAATTAATCTCCTAAAGGCCGATTAAAAATTATGCGATTCGCTTTCCAATGCCCCCGTTTAGCACATAGGTAAGCGCATGTGATGTATTGAGGGGGTTAGAAAAGGAATAAATAATCAAATCCCCTGAAATAAGTGAATCCTTCGCAAACAAAGTCAAGGTCAAGAAATTGCTTTCTAAAACCTTCGGAATAATTTTATGGATAGCAGTTCGCAGAAGAGATCGTTCTTTAGAAAGACGTATATATACGTCTGAGGGTAATAAACATAGTGTCTGAGAGAGACGTTTATATACGTTTGGGGCTTAAGAGGTATAAGTCGTATTGTATGTTTAACGTCATAGTATTATTGAATTTAATACATCGCTATTGTATGGAGAAGGGCGCGATGCAAATTAAAATTGAATATTGGGTCGCAAACACAGGAAGTTTGAGAAGCACTGCGTCACGCCCAGAAAAGTGACACGTGATGCAGAACCACTTCTGTTTGGAATTGGCCGAGTTTATTATTCCTCTAGTCCCCCTGACGCAGTGGAGTTCGATTGATTGATTGATTGAATATTAACGTCGCACTGTTCAGCTACACGAGGGCTTTTGGCGACGGACCACGTAATTTTGAACCATGGTCAAGTGACGTGGACGACACCTGAGCTGGCACCCCCTCTCCTAACTACCACACCACACCAACGGGAGGACGTTTCAGCTCTCGACAGATTTAACGTGCATCGCTGCCCTACACGGCGGGTCTTTTAGTGGTACTGGGCTCGAACCCGTGACAAAGCAAGCCACGATCCGATACCTATACCACTCGGCTACCGCGGCCGCAGTGGAGTTCGAAGGACATTGGTGAGGTAACTGCACCCGTTACTTCTTTCGATTGGACAAAGGGAGGTCAAAAGTTGGCTTGCCTTAGAATATAGTGCCCTGTCTTGGATATTTTACCACGCGAGACTTCATGACAGTTAAGGTGTCACTGGTTCCCTAACAGGAAATGGGCCCTGTGGTGGAGACCACCACATCACGTTAGAATCTTTGTTGCAATGACGCTAAAATGTAAGTACCCACAACAAACACATGGCACATAATTGCCAAGATAAATAAAAATTACAATAAAAACCGCTTTTATCGTACTGCTAACATACATCTATTTAAAATAAAATGCTTGCAACCTACTTTTAATCTCTAAAATTTAAATACTGCCTGGCTCGAAATTGATGTACAATAATGAGAAGCATAAAGAAGGAGAATCCAATCATGCATTTCATAGAGGTACTATCAGCTGAAAGTAGAAGTCCAAGGGAACCGAAAATAAGTGTACCACATACTACAATCAAAAATAGTAATCTTCCCACTTTGTTCAGATAGCTATATACCTGTAAGAAAAATAAAAATTATAGAACCTATTTGACGTAAATGAAGCTCTTTTTAATACAGGATGAGTACAAATGATGAACCCGATTTTAAAACATCGTGTTATATATATTGAATCTACTACACATACTACAATAAGTGATATATGAATGTAAAGAATGTTTATTTAAGTTACACATGTTGGATGTGTGACCCTCATGTTATATGGCACACGTCCAATTTTAAATCCAGTTTGTTCCATGGATTTTGTAGCAGCACTCTCAATGGTTCGCAATACTGGACAAATATTTACTTATTTGTTATGTCAATTGCAAATGATACGGATTGAGATTTAATTTTTTTCGTAAAATTTTCCATACTTTTTTCTGAGGCATTCCAAGTTCACATGCAACAGCTCTCGTAGACTTCCGTGGACTTCGAGCAAAATTCTGCCTCAGCCTCTCCACTGCTTCTTCCGAGATGCTTGGGTTTTTAGCCGCTGCTTTTATTTTCACACCATCAACGTGCTTTTTTTTAATTGATGGGACCATTGCAGAATACTCTTGTTGTTTGGTGTTTCATTTCCGTAGCGATTTTTAAATGTACTTTGCATCGAAAAAGTTGAAAAACCCCGTGAGACTAATACTCAAAAATTCTTCTCTGTCATTGTCGCCATGTTTAGACTTCAATCGCATAAATCTTGAATGCGCTGTTGATTAAAGGTGGAAAAAGGTGGCAATCATTTGTACTCATCTTGTACATTTTTTATCCATGAATAAAGTCTAAAACCTTTTTATTAATATAAAGTTGTTTTAACGTTGACCAAACGCAATGTCGCCAATTATCACGATACGTAGCCAATAGTGGAAAACCACTGACGTGCATCTACCGAGCAATATACTATTGTAACATTTGGGAACCTCATAAATTGGCGACTTCTTTGCTAAGAAAAATTGGTTGCCGTTATAATGTGCAAGTACCTAAGAAGGAGGTAAGAGGTGGATTTTTAACAGAGGGTCATCAGCTTTTTTTAAATAGAGAAGTAACAAAAATCAATTTTTTTTCAAATTGAAAAAGTAAACATGTTTTGGCTAAATTTCACTGGACAAATAAAAGCACAAGAAAAAAGTTCTTGAAACAGTTAACTGTGGCTCCATCATTTGAGAGCGCGTAACTATGTGTGCCATGGAAATCGAGTGATGACAAGTATACTCTTCAATCCTTTAGTAAGTGTCATTGCTAAAGTATTGGACAGAAAAATGGGGTTATTTTAAAAAAAAATTGCCAATTTTATTAATATATACCTATTTATTTGGTTAACACAGCATTTCTCTGACTGTGGTGCGTGACCCCTAGAGGAAAGGGGAGAGGAGGACGTGATAATCCTTCCAGGAGGCGGTGAGCATAACGAAAAGTTGAAAATAAAGACTTATTTTAAAACGTTAAATAAGTGAAAGGGGGAAAAAACAAAACACATTCTGACATAATAAAAAGTAAAGTACATATCTGCACTGACAAGTATACTCATGAATGTATCAGCACTGCATAATGTATTTGATCATTAATTCATCACTACTGAGTTACGAACAAGTTTAATAATTACAAGTGGCTCCATGGGGTTGTTGCATTACAAAATTATAAACAAAATTTAATGCTTAGCTTGATAATTTGTACGGTTTATAACTAAAGTCTTATGGTAACTTTAGCGTCAAAATACATTATTGAATTCAATACATTGTCATTGTATGGAGGAGAGCGTGATGAAAATTATGATTGAAAATTTTGTCTAATGTAATTTAACTCTATTCTCTAACTATGCATACATTATCGCGGGTATAGAATTGTTTAAAAAATATTCTACTGTGTGGCACGCTGAATCATAATTGGTAGATTGATTTTTTGTCACGCCACAACTAAAAAGTAGTCGACCTCTGTCTATAGGCATGAAACAACTATCCAACTTTGCAATTATATCAAATTATATCTCATTTGTATCGCCACGTTTAAGTCATATATATATATATATATATATATATATATATATATATATATATATATATATATATATATATATATATATATATATATATTGAACACAATTGAAAATCTGACAGTATTACAAGTCAATGAAAAACAAGCAATGTAAAAAAATAATTTTTTAAGTCAATTCCTATTTAGGTCAACAAAGAAACATTTTATTTTAGTTACTTTTTATTAAATAGTTAACATGACAGAATTACAATATTGATAAAATAGAAAGCGATTTTCCATGCAATTTTCTATTTTCCTTTCTATATAGGAGTGTTGGACTATTTTTGTGTGTTTTGTTATTACTAATTATTCATTAATTAGATTTAATTATTCCAATAAAATAATAAAGTAAAAAAGAAATCCCATTATCAGAAATTAGGTCATTTCAGGTGGGACTCAAATTTGTGACCTTTGGCTTAGAAGTCGAACGCGTTATCCATTGCGCTACAGAGACAGTGAACGATTTTTCTTTCTATGTATGCTGTTGGACTATTATTTTTGTTCCTTACTGTTTCTTCACACATTTTTTAATTTAATTAATATTTTAAAAAACTGTATTAACATCAAGTGTCATCCACTGTAAGTTTTAAAAAATGCACTTGAACTGGAATGGATGAATACAAAGTATTTTATTAACAATTGAAGGTGCTAGTTTGATATCACGGTGCATGCACCAAGTTGTTTGTATTCGCTAAGATGGGCGACGATGTTGCAATATGGTTACCTTGATATTTTTATCGGCTGGCGAATCTGATATTTATAATTATGTTACATGAGTATTCTATTTTATTATTTTTGTTATATTATGATACGATGATATATTATTCTGTTTTTTGCTATTAAACTATATTATATGATAATTATTTTGTATAATAATTATGAAATCATGCAATATGAAGATTATACATAATTACTATAAATTTTTTTTAATATGATTACTACATATAATTATTATTAAAACATAATATATTATTATACGTAATTACTATTAAATTATATTATAAGATTATTATCATATACTGTATAATGTTGGTAGAAGTACTGTACCTTTTTATTGAAGTTATTCTTATTTCGCGTTTGGGAAAACGGATGAGGGTAAATTTTTACGATGCGCGCTCACACCGTCACGGATATGACGCACACAGTCACGGATGCGCGCGCATACCATTGTCTAATATTTCAACATGCCACTTTTTTGGTGCTGGGGGACTGATATTTGGGGACTTTATCGTAATAACTATTATTTTTCACCATATCTGTTGGGACGCATCCTCTCCCCGATGCATTTCCCCCTCTACAACCTTTGGGCCAATATCTCGGCACCCGAGCCTCACAGCCCATTCGGATATGACTATTCGATCCCTCTTTATCTGCTCTTCCAGTTATTATAATTTCATGCTCATAGGGCTATTTCGTGCATATTTTTTTTACTTTTTATATTTGTTTACATTCAAGATATTTGGCTCCTGTTCGGATCTCGGACTTGAGATTTGAGAAGCAACTGTTCCACTCGTCAAGAACCATCCAGTCATCTACTTCAAACCTATTGTGTAGGCATGGGGAGGGCTTAATCACTAAAATATCATGCTGCTATGTTAATCCTGTTGGGACTGAAAAATTTCATCCCTCCAAGGAATTGAGTTTGGGACTTGATTTTTTGGAGGTCAGCCATATTTTCGTATTAGCGCGAGCTTTACGTGAAATTGGTCGTCTCCGGTGCTCCCCGTACAGTGCTTCCTCAGTAATAACTCGAATCCTATGCCACCTTGGGTCGACCGCACAGGCTGGAGAGAGACTCAGCAGTTCTCCCGATGATCATCCTAGATATATTTTTTCAGGACAATAGCCCCATTTTTCTTCACCTATATTTAATATTTTAAAGTTTTAAATTTTTTAAAATCCCGCATAGCTCCGAGGATTTTTCAGCTTCGTTAATGAAAATTGGAACATAGGTTCTCCTTGTTGAGCTTTTTCATGTGTTATAATTCGTGAGTAGACAGTAGGCTCAGGGGGTGTTATCACTAAAATTAGAATCCCCATGTTATTCCTATGGGGTTTGATCTTTTGATGGCATCACGATATTACAGAGATAGAAGGATGGAACTTTGGAATCACCTACTGCTCTGTATATCGCTGGACCATTTACGTCACAGTTGTTTCCCCTTCAGGGGAGTTAGTTCCGTTTTCCTTTCCCGAGCTAGCGCCACCCCATTTGCAACTACAGACTCCGGACCGGTTTAAATGGGTTCCTCTTGTGTTTCCTCACAACCAGGCCGAGTTTCGAGTTGCTGTGGGTGCCCTGCTTCTTTTTTATTTGTTTTAAATGTTTTAATTATTTTAAAATGACCATAACTCGGAGGCTTTTCAGGCGGATGTCTTAATTTTCTCAGGAACGATTCTTCCCGCCGAGATATTCAATATGAGGTATCAGGTGTCACATTCGGTTCCCCTCATCTCCAGATACAGTCTGCCGAAAACCTCCCATGTTATTGGTCCTATTTTCCCTGTGTGGGGGTGTTTAAATTTATTTAAATCGAGATTATCTCGGTTTTGGCTGTGTGGTCCGATTGACTTAAGGTTAGTATCATTCAGCTCTACACGTGATCACCTTTCGTGCTTGGCCCAGCTTGCCCCGCTCAAGATTTTTAGAAAGAATTTAATCTTATTACGCCAAATATTTTACAACAAACACTTTTTATTATAATGATATTCATTATTTATTAATTGATCTTGATTATTGTCAATCTCTTCATATATTCTTCATTTTAAATATATTTAAAAGATTTTCAAAACAATTCTTTAAAATTAAATTCCTTATGATTTGAAACCGCTTAGCCGCCATCTTGGATTTCATTCCAACGACAACAAGCGGAGCTTGGCGTGATTCCTTTGTCGCGCCAAGCAGCGCTTTGTGCCCTGCCCCGTGATATGAAACTAGCTCCCGATTGAAAATTTGAACCACGCGATATATATATATATATATATATATATATATATATATATTGGAGAGTTTGAACTAATAGTAGGAATTGAAAAATACATACCATCGCTCCAAAGACAATAAAAGCCAAGATAAAGAAGAGTAAAAAGTCACGCTGCGAATTAAAAAATTGTACGACGGCTAATATAATGGTAGTCCAAATAATTAAAATTATTTTTACAGATAGCATATTACTTAACAATATGCAACCGTCTATCTGAAAGAGAAAAAAAAATTAATCATTTTAATCTAATTTCCGATTAAAATGCATATAATGCATAGCTATGAAAACAAAAATATGTTCAGAAATTAAATTGAAACTATAAATAAAAAATTTAGACATATCTATATATATCTGGCCTTCAATAAATCTTCACATAACAGCTGCATTTCAATTAAAAAAATATTGAATTCGTTATAGAATTTATTGTAAGACTTCCTAATCAGGTAGAGTTATCAAAATTTAAGACATCGTGTTTAAATATTAATTATTCGGACACACATACATACACCTATACATAGCACGTATAAATCGTAGAATGCCATTCCAAATATTTTGCAGGGGCTATTTTCATTGGAATACACATGTCTTCAATGTATCGAGATGAGATCGAAATTCTGATATCATTTTTAATTGAACTTTATATATCATGATTTAGAGTTCTCGACAACGTCTTTTAATAAGTTTTTATTTAGATTCAAACCAGAAAACTAGGGTGGTCTATAAAGCTTCTCAAAAACACAAGAGATGTCCTTTGTGTATCTTGAAAGTATACTTAGGCTTGATCCTCTATTCCTAGAAATTTGTACATTATAAACTCGGATCTTAGACAAGCGTGCAAAATTTCAACCATTTGGCAAAGAGCAATGAAAAAAAAAATGCTGATAAGTTCTTTAAAGATATAGATGAATCAGAAAGTTCATCTCTGAAAAAAATAACACCTTATATTCCAAATCAATTTCTTAGACGACCATGAGATAGGTCAATCCAAATTTTGTTTAAATTTAAAATGTTCTAATTTAAATTCTTATTTTTATTATCCTAATTTTAAATTAAAATTATTTATCATCGGCTGTAGCATGACTACAGGTGAGCTGCTGTCTCATTCTGATATAAAGTTCAACTTCACAGATCTATATAAACTCAAATAGCAGAACTCCTGTGTTGGTAAATCAGAACGTTTCCTTTCACTTTTCCAGGGACAAAATTTTTGTCCCTCGAAACGTCGTATTTTTGCTGCAACCGGATTACCTAGGTAGGCTCCGTCCACTTTCCTGATTCCCAAAATATTACGTGGCCGCAGTAGCCGAGTGGTATAGGTATCGGATCGTGGTTGCCTTGTCACGAGTTCGAGCCCAATACCACTAAAGACCCGCCGTGTAGGGCTGCGATGCACGTTAAATCTATCGAGAGCTGAAACGTCCACCCATTGGTGTGGTGTGGTAGTTAAGAGAAGGGGGTTCCAGCTCAGGTGTCGTCCACGTCACTTTACCATGGCTCAAAATTACGTGGTCCGTCGCCAAAAGCCCTCGTGTAGCTCAACAGTGTGACGTTAATATTCGATCTACCAATTAATCCATAAATATTACATTTTGTAGAATTAAATTTTTTTTTCATATTAATTAAATTTTCTCACATCTAATGCTTTAAAATCAAATTTTGTTTTCATTTCAAATATTTAAACTTACTAAAAATTCTTAACTGTCATTTTCAAAACTCGATAAGAGATTAAAGCCTGATAGGGCTAAGAGCTCTAAAAAGTTATTCTCAACGATCATGGATACTAAAACTCGATTTTTAAGCACGAGACCGTTCTAATTACCCAAATCAGGGGCTGACAAACTTTGAGATTGAATATTAACGTCGCACTGTTCAGCTACACGAGCGCTTTTACTGACGGGCCACGTAATTTTGAACCATGGTCAAGTGACGTGGACGACACCTGAAATTGCACCCCTCTCCTAACTACCACACTACACCAACGGGAAGACGTTTGAGCTCTCGACAGATTTAACAGGCATCGCTGCCCAACACGGCAGGTCTTTAGAGGTACTGTGTTCGAACTCGTGACAAGGCCAGCCACGATCCGATACCCCTCGGCCACGGCAAAATTTGAGATAGAAGAGCCAAATTTGAAATGACAACTAGGGAATCAAAGAGGCATAGATTACACGTACTAA
The DNA here is from genome assembly GCA_019973935.1 of Trichonephila clavipes. NCBI lineage: Eukaryota > Metazoa > Arthropoda > Arachnida > Araneae > Nephilidae > Trichonephila > Trichonephila clavipes. The sequence goes on along the minus strand of BMAU01003081.1, from coordinate 105,500 downwards.
GTAAGGGGGAGACTGTCGCAATCAACACAGTCTTGCGATCCATTTTTTTAAAAATAATATTTAAGTAAAGTTTTACACAAAGCAACATTATTCGTTTCTCCCAGAACAAAGAATTATCGAAAAGATTTTTAATTCTTTACCTCAATATATAAAAAAGCTATTGCAAAAGTATAAGGTTTCGAATTAAACTTTCAAGCTTGGTGGAGTCCCACATCTTAAGTGCTTTATTCTGGAATTTCATGTCAACACAATTAAAATTTACTTTGGTTGCTTATTCATACAAAAATCATTCAACCGTACGTTTTTGCCACTTTTGTTGTAGTTTAGATGCGTCCTTTGTACAATCAGTGCTGGCGAACTCATGTATGAAAATAAGTAAATGTTGCTAGAAATCACTTAGAAGAGTGTCTGCCTTGGCGGTATTTTGACGTTAAAAGGAAATATTTCAGATTTAGAACTAATTCTAATATTTTCAAATCAATGTTAAAGGAAAGAAATTTAATCCAGAAGCAGTCTTAAGCCAGTTAAAATTTTGAATGTACATGCAAATAATTTTTTTAATCAATAATTATATAACAAATTAAAACAACTGTTAACAAACAATCATTCTTTAATAATAAATAGACACAGAAGTCTAAGGAGCCGATGTTTGCCGACCTCTTAGTCAAATACAGTCACTCATAACAGTATTGGGACACTTGGCATGCATAACTGTAAAGCCATTTATAAAACTACTTATCACATTAAAACAAAAACAAAATGAATTAAGAAGTATTTTAGCATTTGGTGTGCAGTATACAAGGAAAATTTTATTAGTATTATAGAATTATAATTTGATCTAGATTTTCAAATATAATTCAAAAGCCCACTGGAGTCTAGATTGGGACACTTTTGAAATGAGAAATTGAACAAATATACAGCGCATCAATATAGTTTAATTTCACACCACCTTTTTAGACTAGAAGTTTAAATATAAACATTTCAACAGTTTAAGAGCATTTATTCATAGAAAAAATGGCATAAAACCAAAATATATTGGTTGGTGTGCGAAATCTCGTAATAAGTCATTGGAAAGAGGGGAAATCAGTTCGCTGTATCGGAAAAATCTTGTAATTGAGTAAATCTACCGTTTTTAACGTCATTGACAGGTTCAAAAAAACAAACAGTGTTGAAAACGAGCAAAGATCAGGGCGTCCAAAGATATTTAATGAACGTGAACAGATGGATCGTGAGATAAGTACGCATTAATCTAAGATCTAATGCAGTATGAATGACTTTGAAATGTAAAAGTAGCTTCGGAAAAACAGTAAATGCTGAAACTGTGAGAAATGTTTTGATAAAAAAAGTATCAGAGTACGTCAAAGAAAGCTCTACATCAGCGACGCAAATAGATAAGTTATGTTGGCATTTGATATAATTTTATCAAATGCCAACAGAATATTGGGAAAATGTATTTTTGTTTGATGAAAGCAAATATAACATTTTCGGATTAGATGGCAAGCAAAAAGTTTGGTGGAAATCAAATACAGCAATGCGTGTCAAAAAATTACTGGGAACTATCAAATACGGAGAGGGTAGCCAAATTGTCTGGGGATGCATGGCAAACTCTGGTGTTGGAAACTTACATTTTATTGATGGTATAATGAATAAATATGTCTTTGTCTTGACATTCTCAACCGAAATTTAAAGCAAAGTGCAAGCAAGCTGGGAATCTCAGGACATTTTAAATTGTACCAAGATAATATTCCGAAACATACTGCAGATACTATTTGCTTGTTATGTGTGCTTTACTACTTCCTAGTGTTATTAAGACTCCTGCACAAAGTCCAGACCTTAAAACCATTGAATATGCGTGGGATTATTTGTAGCAAAAACTATATGAGCACCAAATTTCTAACAAGCAGGACTTCAGGGTTGGTTGAAGAGTGGACGAAAATCGATAAATCGTTTTGAAAAAAGTTGATCCAATCCATGCCAAATAGATATCAAGGGATCCTAAAAAGCAAGGATAGTCCAACAAGATATTAATTTTTAAGTTTGAATTGTTTTTCGTAATTTATTGGGAAGTGCCTCAATACTTTTTTGAGCACGTTTTAAATCGTTTTCTAAGTATTTCTTTTATTGTCAATTTTAACCATAATTGCATTAATCTATGAGTTTTGTTCAAATTGATATTATTTGTATTTACTAAAATAACATTTGTTTCTTTTGTTTGGTTTTATTTGTATGTTCAAGTAAAATATTGCGATAAAAATCTATGAACTGGTATTGTGTCCCAATACTTTTTTGAGTGATTGTAAAGGCCTTCTTACGAGGTGAAAGTTGTATCCTACTTTTTAAAAATTCTCTCCGTGTCTGAGGTGAAATTTCAATTAACCCTGAATTTAACAGCTACTTGTAACGTACATACAGCGGAAAAACAGTCAAACTTGTACATGCAGAACAGTCAGTACAGTGGTTCATTATATAGACTTATGTAAGTATGATTCTGAATACGATAAACGATAAAAAGGTGATACGATACCAGTGTTTCTCAAACTGGGGGGTTCAAATGTATGGAAACTTCAAAATTAGAAGATTTAAAAAAATATTAATTTATTGAAAAGAATCAAAGAAAAATGCATTCCGAGATAATACAAAATATACATTTACAATATAATTTACTAATAAATGTATCAGTACAGCAAAATATGTATTTGATCATTAATCCATGAATACTAAGTTAATAACAAGTTTAATAATTATCATTGATCTCTCCTATGAGCTCGCGATATACAAAATTACGTAAAATTAAAAAATTCTTATCTTGATAATTTTTGCAGTCTATAATTAAGCCTTTGTCAAAGAATTATTGAATTCAATACATTATTGTTATATGGAGGGGGCACCATAAATATTGTTACTGAAAATGGGGTCGCAAACACTCAATGTTTGAGAAGCACTGGGTTGTACGATTAAAAGGGTAAAAAAGACACAAAATGGCAGACAATTTTGATATAGCTTAAACTATTCACTAGATATATTTTTTTAATTTTAGATAAGCTTTAAACAAAGTTTTGGATTCATTAAATATCTACAAGTAAACATTTCAACGTAGACATTTGTTTTTAAAAAATTATCAATTTAAAATGTGATAAAAGCTTTATTTTTTTAAAAGAATTTTATCACGTAATTACAGTTTAGAATTACAGTAGTTTTCTTAAAAAAATCGTCGAGTTACAAGCTTTGATTGAAGTGTTTAAAAGTGTAAACAGAAACACATACAAAGATTTGAATATGATTTTTGAAAGTTGACTAATTTTGCCATTATTCTGCAAGGAACTACTTTGTGAACAAGTTACCCTTTTAAAGTAAAATGAAACAGCTGTTAAAGTGATCACAAAATCAACTTACATATTCACAAATGTTACACATATTTGTCGATCTGTACGCAACTGGAGGTCTAAAGGCCGCTGTAATAAATGTAAAATTTCCTTTTATCGCGCTAATAAAAGACTTAAGAGAAACAGCTTTTTCTAGTATTCATAAATGTGCGTTTATACTTTCATCTGGGGGCGGATAGTTGAATGCGCAGATAACTAGTTGAACATGATACTTCAGAGCAACGATAATCATATGGCCAACAGGATGGGGGGGAGTTTATTAGCGTTGTACTGTAAAGCAACACAAGGCCTATTGGCACCGTAATTTTGAGCTTTGGTCAAGTGACGAGCATGAAACATGAGATGTCACCTCCTCTCTTAACTATCACACCATACCAATGGGAGGACTCTGATTTTGACAGTTTTAACGTGCATCAGCTTTTGTACAGGGTAGATCTTCAGTGGAACTAGGGCTTTTACTCTTGACATACCAGCCATGTGTTTATGACTATTACTACTATGTTACCACAACCACCCAACAGGATTAAGAAAAATGCATTGTGTTGCATTATTTACTCAAGAGTAAGCTTTTTTTTTTCAAATTTTTGTAAATAAATTAGCTTTGTTGGTTAAAGGTGACAGGTAATGTAGCTCTTCTATTCTGGATTCAATTCCAGATTGCAAATAAAAAAGAAAAAAACAACAACAATCCAGATTGCAACAAAAAAGGAGGAAGAATCTAACTACAAATTGAATCATCCACCTTACGTGATGTTGTAGGTAGGGCAGTGAAAATTATCAACTATGATATCGTCCTTATTATTCGAAGTTCCAGAGCTCAACTTTAACCTTAAACAAGTAACACAAAAAAAAATTCAATTCCTACTTCGTTAGAAAAATTTACTGGCGCCATCTGTTGCAGATATAACGCAGAATAAATTTAAAGTTTAATTAATGAATTAATAATTGAGAAAACTGAAAATACATCACAATTGTTATCCATTACAAGTTTAAAAAAATTTGTTTGAACTACAGTGGATGAATAAAAAGTATTTCATTAACGATTGGAAATTTGAACAATATATGTCACAGGAAAATGACGCAATTAGGAATTTCATGAAATCCATAAGGGATAGGATCAATTGACGGGAGATGTTAAAATAACGTCATTCTCTTCAAGGTCATTTCCATGATGAAAGTAAGTAATTTTATTAAACCCTGAACTGTTTCAGTGAAATGATGAAATTAACTAGTCAGGATTTGCATTGACAAAATGCTGTCCGGGGGAGGATGGGGGAGAAACCTGGGGGGGTGACCGAGTCCTTGTACTTCCTAACCATACAGGTAGTACTATAGATCCCCTAAATATCAACCCCATGTCTTTAAAAAAATGACTGACTTGTTCATTTCATCATTTCACTAAAACATTCGGGGATTTGATCAAATCACTTACTTGCATAAGTGAAATGACTTGAAAGAGACATTATTTTAACACCTTGCGTGAATTGATCATCTCTCTTAGGGATTCTATGAAAGTCCTAATTTCATCATTTTCCTGCGACATGTATATAGATATAGGGAAAGAGTGAGCTAATAGTAGGAATTCAAAAAGATACGTAAAGAATAATTCGATGAGCGTTTATTAAAGTCGTACACAAGGCAGGACGAAATGAGTGAGTAAAGATTAACGTCGCACTATTCAGCTACACGAGGGCCTTTGGCGACGGGCCTCGTAGTTTTGAACCATGGTCAAGTGACGAAGACGACTTTGGAGCTGGCACTTCCCTCTCCTTACTACCGAAGCAGGACGAAGACCATTCGTGATAGAACTTGGGTTTAGATCAATTGTCAAAGTGACGAGGATAACACTTGAGCTGGCACCCCATTCTCTGAACTTCCAAACCATGTGATGGCTTAAGCTCTGACAGATTTAAAGTGTATCACTCTTTTTTACGGCAGATCTTTGTTGGTATCAGGACTCGAACGAGTGATTCGACAATGCTGTCCATGATTTCGAGACCATGTCGGTAAGACTACCATGGCTACATAAAGATAAAGCAACATGTAAACTTTTAATTGAGGTTTTGAAGGGTCCTATAACTTATTTTATGTTACCTAGATTATTTGAATGATTCACATATAATATAAAATACACCATTATTTCAAAATACATTTTGATTTACTCCAGTAAGGATACATAGATAATTGGGGATATTCAAAAAAATAACTCTCAGAAGAAGCACTAAATCTAAATCTTTTTTGTTTAGATATTATTTTGTTTCATTGTTAAGAAATGAGAATTATATGTACATTTAACCTCAAATATGTGAAGAAGATTAAATTTTCGAGCTCTATAGATCATTTAAGGAATCTGACATTGATAACTTCGTCAAAATACAATGAATTAAATGGGCAGGTCACTTTATCAGAATGAACGAAGGCCGCACCACTAAAAAAATCTTCAATTTTCAACCAATGGTCACACGAAGAAAGGGCAGGCCAAATCTCAGATGGATTGTTGGCCTAGAAAAAATATCTCCTAGTTTTAAGAACTAGGAATTGGAGAACACTAGCAGGAAGAAGGCTGGCCAGGAAAAAGCTTCTTGAGAAGGCCAAGGTCTGGTCAAGGCCAAGGTCTGTGCTGTCGTACCAGGAACCTCAAATATAGTAAATTAAGAGAACTTTTATTTTTAATTGATTATATGAAGAAATATCGGACACAGATTTTACTGGTTGCGTACGACACAAGTTGATGAAATACAAAAAGGATTATACGGGCCGTGGGTAGCCTAGTGGTTAGAGCATCGGACTCCAGACCGGAAGGCCTGGGTTCGATGCTCGATGTCACCAAATACCCTCCGAGTGCACACGGAGTACGTGCTCGTTAATCAGTGGGTCCGTAGTCTTGTGGGCTTATTCACGAGCGCAGGAACTGGAGAATATTTCCCTCCCCTTCAGTTCACTTGCAGAAATTGTGGAGGTGGAGATAGAGGTCGTCTCGCCATCTATCGTCCCTTCGGGGAGTTTCTCCGAGCTTAAATCGCACTGTCACCTGTATGGTGCTCAAGGCCAACGACAGGCGTACCTCTTGCCCATGCCACGATGAATTTCGTGGGCCTCGTTCTGACTACGTCAGACAGGTGGCATTAGCCACAACAACAACAACAACAAGGGATTATACAACTGGTTGAGGTACTCAAGCTTAATATAATGTACTCATTAGTACAAAAGAAATCTAAAAGAATGCAAGATGGAAAAAAATGCGGCTTAATCGAGAACAGGGTCCCCTCTTATAGTCAGTTATAAAGATTTCACAAAGTAAATTTATGCTGAAAATAAGATAGTTTTTCAGATCATGTACGGTAATGAGTTCCAGTTCTTCAGCAATGCTATATTCTGATCTCAGTTCTGGGAGGATGATGAAAAGTTGTAATTTACTAAAATAATTCTAATTGGACTCTAGAGGATTAAGAATTAGATACCTAGCTGGCTGATCTATTCATTGAAAATCTGCACTTTCCAGAAATTCGCGTAGCAAATGTATTCACAATTTGGAGGGTAATAAAAAGATATCAGGGTAAATTGCATCTCTATGATGGATATATATCCATTTCAAGTGACGCATATGCAGACCTAATTGTATTCTTCTAGGATGTTGTAAGATTGTATGTTGACTTTAGCTGAAGACATATCGGGAATAAATAGTTACCTTGAATATTTGTTCATTTATCACTCGTTGAGTGTGTTGTTGCTAATGCCATCGGATCAAAACCCATGGAATTTAATAGAGCAAGCGACCAGAATTTAGGCATCTGTCGTTTCGCAAGCAGCCTTATACCCCATGTAGGTGGCAGTACGTTTCAGATCTCTTTCAACCCAGTTTTGAGGTGGAATACCACGGAGAGGAGTGGTACTCTTCCCTTACTACTAACTTCTTGAGAACACTTCCATCTTTATGAATATTTTGGAATATGAATATACGGAATAAGAATTTCTGTTGATCTGGTCACGTTAAATTATCTCCGCAATTTGCACAAAACTCTGTGTGGGGGTCTCATAACCTTGTATCAAATCTTTCAACCATTCATCCCATTACCTAAACGTTAACGCAGCGAATCTCAAACTGTGGGACGAGCCCCCTAGGCGGCGAGTGTGGAATACCACGGAGAGGAGTGGTACTCTTCCCTTACTACTAGCTTCTTGAGAAAACTTCCGTCTTTATGAATATTTTGGAATATGAATATACGGAATAAGAATTTCTGTTGATCTGGTCACGTTAAATTATCTCCGCAATTTGCACAAAACTCTGTGTGGGGGTCTCATAACCTTGTATCAAATCTTTCAACCATTCATCCCATTATCTAAACGTTAACGCAGCGAATCTCAAACTGTGGGACGAGCCCCTAGGCGGCGAGTGTGGAATACCACGGAGAGGAGTGGTACTCTTCCCTTACTACTAACTTCTTGAGAACACTTCCATCTTTATGAATATTTTGGAATATGAATATACGGAATAAGAATTTCTGTTGATCTGGTCACGTTAAATTATCTCCGCAATTTGCACAAAACTCTGTGTGGGGGTCTCATAACCTTGTATCAAATCTTTCAACCATTCATCCCATTATCTAAACGTTAACGCAGCGAATCTCAAACTGTGGGACGAGCCCCCTAGGCGGCGAGTGTGGAATACCACGGAGAGGAGTGGTACTCTTCCCTTACTACTAGCTTTTTGAGAACACTTCCGTCTTTATGAATATTTTGGAATATGAATATACGGAATAAGAATTTCTGTTGATCTGGTCACGTTAAATTATCTCCGCAATTTGCACAAAACTCTGTGTGGGGGTCTCATAACCTTGTATCAAATCTTTCAACCATTCATCCCATTACCTAAACGTTAACGCAGCGAATCTCAAACTGTGGGACGAGCCCCCTAGGCGGCGAGTGTGGAATACCACGGAGAGGAGTGGTACTCTTCCTTACTACTAGCTTCTTGAGAAAACTTCCGTCTTTATGAATATTTTGGAATATGAATATACGGAATAAGAATTTCTGTTGATCTGGTCACGTTAAATTATATCCGCAATTTGCACAAAACTCTGTGTGGGGGTCTCATAACCTTGTATCAAATCTTTCAACCATTCATCCCATTATCTAAACGTTAACGCAGCGAATCTCAAACTGTGGGACGAGCCCCCTAGGCGGCGAGTGTGGAATACCACGGAGAGGAGTGGTACTCTTCACTTACTACTAGCTTCTTGAGAAAACTTCCGTCTTTATGAATATTTTGGAATATGAATATACGGAATAAGAATTCCTGTTGATATGGTCACGTTAAATTATCTCCGCAATTTGCACAAAACTCTGTGTGGGGGTCTCATAACCTTGTATCAAATCTTTCAACCATTCATCCCATTATCTAAACGTTAACGCAGCGAATCTCAAACTGTGGGACGAGCCCCCTAGGCGGCGAGTGTGGAATACCACGCAGAGGAGTGGTACTCTTCCCTTACTACTAACTTCTTGAGAACACTTCCATCTTTATGAATATTTTGGAATATGAATATACGGAATAAGAATTTCTGTTGATCTGGTCACGTTAAATTATCTCCGCAATTTGCACAAAACTCTGTGTGTGGGTCTCTTAACCTTGTATCAAATCTTTCAACCATTCATCCCATTATCTAAACGTTAACGCAGCGAATCTCAAACTGTGGGACGAGCCCCTAGGCGGCGAGTGTGGAATACCACGAAGAGGAGTGGTACTCTTCACTTACTACTAGCTTCTTGAGAAAACTTCCGTCTTTATGAATATTTTGGAATATGAATATACGGAATAAGAATTCCTGTTGATCTGGTCACGTTAAATTATCTCCGCAATTTGCACAAAACTCTGTGTGGGGGTCTCACAACCTTGTATCAAATCTTTCAACCATTCATCCCATTATCTAAACGTTAACGTAGCGAATCTCAAACTGTGGGACGAGCCCCCTAGGCGGCGAGTGTGGAATACCACGGAGAGGAGTGGTACTCTTCCCTTACTACTAGCTTCTTGAGAAAACTTCCGTCTTTATGAATATTTTGGAATATGAATATACGGAATAAGAATTTCTGTTGATCTGGTCACGTTAAATTATCTCCGCAATTTGCACAAAACTCTGTGTGGGGGTCTCATAACCTTGTATCAAATCTTTCAACCATTCATCCCATTATCTAAACGTTAACGCAGCGAATCTCAAACTGTGGGACGAGCCCCTAGGCGGCGAGTGTGGAATACCACGGAGAGGAGTGGTACTCTTCCCTTACTACTAGCTTCTTGAGAAAACTTCCGTCTTTATGAATATTTTGGAATATGAATATACGGAATAAGAATTTCTGTTGATCTGGTCACGTTAAATTATCTCCGCAATTTGCACAAAACTCTGTGTGTGGGGTCTCACAACCTTGTATCAAATCTTTCAACCATTCATCCCATTATCTAAACGTTAACGCAGCGAATCTCAAACTGTGGGACGAGCCCCCTAGGCGGCGAGTGTGGAATACCACGGAGAGGAGTGGTACTCTTCCCTTACTACTAGCTTCTTGAGAAAACTTCCGTCTTTATGAATATTTTGGAATATGAATATACGGAATAAGAATTTCTGTTGATCTGGTCACGTTAAATTATCTCCGCAATTTGCACAAAACTCTGTGTGTGGGGTCTCACAACCTTGTATCAAATCTTTCAACCATTCATCCCATTATCTAAACGTTAACGCAGCGAATCTCAAACTGTGGGACGAGCCCCCTAGGCGGCGAGTGTGGAATACCACGGAGAGGAGTGGTACTCTTCCCTTACTACTAGCTTTTGAGAAAACTTCCGTCTTTATGAATATTTTGGAATATGAATATACGGAATAAGAATTTCTGTTGATCTGGTCACGTTAAATTATCTCCGCAATTTGCACAAAACTCTGTGTGGGGGTCTCTTAACCTTGACTCAAATCTTTCAACCATTCATCCCATTACCTAAACGTTAACGAAGCGAATCTCAAACTGTGGGACGAGCCCCCTAGGCGGCGAGTGTGGAATACCACGGAGAGGAGTGGTACTCTTCCCTTACTACTAGCTTCTTGAGAAAACTTCCGTCTTTATGAATATTTTGGAATATGAATATACGGAATAAGAATTTCTGTTGATCTGGTCACGTTAAATTATCTCCGCAATTTGCACAAAACTCTGTGTGTGGGTCTCTTAACCTTGACTCAAATCTTTCAACCATTCATCCCATTACCTAAACGTTAACGCAGCGAATCTCAAACTGTGGGATGAGCCCCCTAGGCGGCGAGTGTGGAATACCACGGAGAGGAGTGGTACTCTTCCCTTACTACTAGCTTCTTGAGAAAACTTCCGTCTTTATGAATATTTTGGAATATGAATATACGGAATAAGTATTTCAGTTTTTCTGGTCACGTTAAATTATCTCCGCAATTTGCACAAAACTCTGTGTGTGGGTCTCTTAACCTTGACTCAAATCTTTCAACCATTCATCCCATTATCTAAACGTTAACGCAGCGAATCTCAAACTGTGGGACGAGCCCCCTAGGGGGCGAGTATAATGGGAAGTCGAAAACAAAAGATTATTTTAAAAAAATATCTACTCAAAATAAACAAACAAAATACATTTTGACATAAAGAATAAAAAATACACATTTACACTGATATAATACACACTTATAAATATATCAGTACTGTGCAATGTATATTATAATTAATTTAACTAATTTAAGAATACAACGTTAACTACTAAGTTAAGAACAAGTTTAGTAATTAACATTCAACCCCCAAGGTTTTGCATATTTGTACGCGCGGTTTGTAATTAATCCCTTAAATGCTAATTAAAAACTACGTCATTCGCTCCCCAATCCAACTGTTTATTTAACACGTAGGTGAGTGCATGTGATGTATTGGGGGTGGGTGGGTAGAAAAGGAATAAATAAGCAAAAAAAAATCCTCTGAAATAATTCAATCTTTCGCAAAGTCCTTTTCTTGCACTCCAAAGCTTTCGGAATAGTTTTATGGATAGCAGTGCATAGAAAAGATTGCACTTTGGAAAGGCGTATATATACGTACGGGGGAATTAACGCACTGGCTGAGCGCGAGACTTTTATATGCACCGGATACATTTAAGAGGTTAAAGTCGTATATTGTAGCTTTAGTATCAAAATATATTATTATTGAATTCAATACATTGTTATAGTATGGGGGGACGTGATGAAAATAATGATTAAATATTGGGTCGCACATATTGAAAGTTTGAGAAAAACTGCACGTTAACGGTTAATAATTTTAACTATTGTTTTGTAATTTTGAATTTCTCAGAAGTGAAAAAGAAATAAAAAAACAACGAGGTGAAGAAGTGAACGATATGCGAGGGAAATTGGTATCCGCGCTTGCATAACATGTTTCTGTGCATACATGTACGACATACACAATTATGCGTATATAATCGACACTAAAAATTTGCACCTTTATTTCAAAACATTAGCTGTCTTTTGTTCTTTATATTTTCGCTTGATTCAATGTGAATTCTTTTGATTTATGTACTCTAAAGTATAAACACCGGTACATCAATATTAAGCCATTCTCACTTTTTCAATATAAGTGACTAAAAGTTATTCATAATTCCATATATGCAGTGATGATTTAAGCTCATTTCGGGCCCTGGGTGCAGAAGATCTACGAGCACTGGCGAATCTAAATTTATAACAAGAAAACTTTGTTAAGTAAAGTTTATCTAGGCCTTTTCACACCCTTCCGGGTCCCGAACCCTCAGCGCCCGCCCCAAGCACCCAATGGATAAACCGGCATTGCTTATATGCATGGAAAAAGGCACTTGTGATGCATTACGTAGCATTTTATAAGTTTTTATTAATAAACACTAACAAAAGTATGAGCAAATATATCCTTATTAAATTTCCCGAGTTCATAGCATATTGCATATCGACGAATATATTCCTTTTTGAATGCATCAACTTGTGAAATGACTCGATAATTTCTACTCAAGATCAAGAATAATTACAACTGTCAAAAAATAGAAAAAGTGTGAGTGTGTGTACGCACACAAGAAGTTATACTTCTTTAGCGTAACAAGATTAAAATCTTTCTAAAAATCGTGAGCAGGGCAAACTGGGCCAAGGACGAAAGGCGGTCACAAGCAGAGTTGAACGATACTAACCTTAAGTCAATCGGACTAGCCAAACCCGAGATAATCACGATTCAAATAAATTTAAACACCCCCGCACAGAGACAATAGAGCCATAACATGAGAGAGAGAGTTTCGGCAGTCTGTATCTGGAGATGAGGTGAACCGAATGTGACACCCGAGAGCTCATATCGATGTTTCGAAGCGAGGAATCATTCCTGAGAAAAATAAGACATCCACCTGAAGAGCACCCGAGTTATGGTCATTTTAAAATAATTAAAACATTTAAAGCAATTAAATAAAATAGAAGCAGGCACCCAGCAACTCGCAATTTGGCCTGGTTCTGAGGAAACTCAAGAGGAATCCATTCAAACCTGTCCGGAGTTTGTAGTAGCAAATGGGGCGGCGCTACCTCGAGAAATGAAACTAATTCCACTGGGGAGGAACAAATGTGACGTAAATGGTCACGTACATCCCAACGATACACAGTGTAGTAGGTGATCTCAAAGTTTCATCCTTCTATCTCTGTAATATCGTTACGTTATCAAAAGATCGAACTCCATAGGAAAAACATGGGGATTCTAATTTTAGTGATTACGCCCCCTAGGCCCACTATCTACACACAAATTGTAACAGATGAAAGAGTTCAATGAGGAGAACCTATGGTCCGAGTTTCATTAACGGAACTCAAAAATCCTCGGAGCTATGCGGGATTTAAAAAAAATTTAAAACAATTTTAAAATAAATATAGGTGAAGAAATGGGGCTATAGTCCTGAAAAAATTTAACTAGGCTGTTCATTGGGAGTTTATCGTCTGTGATTGCCGAATAATGGTCACAGGTGCGGACGATCGGACTAGACCCAAGAATTCTCGGAAGGTTTACCGAATCACTGGTTAACAGTTTATTACATTATGATGGGTGGTTCCGTAATAGTAAGTCATTACTTTTGGATAGGTTAAGTTTGTACATCCTGTATTTCGGAGGATAGAAAAATCAAGGATGACCAGCTGATAGGAACTGTTTATCTAAACTCTAAACTTCCATATTAGTCACGTATTCAGCGTTGCTTTAAAAAAAATTAAGCAGTAAAAACTCATGATTCACAGCAAGACTTGGCTTGTAGCAACCTCATATGATTATGCTCGACGAGTCTGAAGGAGTTAAGATTATACTTGAACATCACTTGTCATTGTGTCTAGTCTACAGACACTATCAATAATTAAATTCGGAGAGATTTTGAGATGGAGATGAGATCACATGGATATAAAATGTGGTTGATTGATGATTGAATATTAACGTCGCTCTGCTTAGCTACACGAGGGCTTTTATAAAATGCGGTATTACAATTAAAACTTTGTCCGTAAAATATGAACAAAAGTTCAGTTAAATATTTGGTTTATTCTCTAGTTAAGCTAGGGTAACGTGCTTACCAAAAATTGTTATATAAAAGTGGGAAGTCTTCATCTGAATATATTTGAGGGAGTGCAGTTTTATGGTCCAGTCAATCTAGGCTATGTTGTACCAAATAATTGTTTAAAATGTGTAAAATATTTTTAGAAGGGATGTGAAACAGATTAAAACATGAAATATTCCTGTGTATTCGTTGAAAAAAGTGAAATATGATAAATATTGTAAAATATAGGTATATTAAGGGATATTTTCATGAAGAAAGATGATAAAACCTATCTATAGGTTATGAGAAATAAGTCGAAAGTGACAACTTAAATTTTTCAGAAGGATTTTCGTCAGTGTGACATATGCAAAGGATCCAGTCTCTTTGCGATTTCTGTATGGATTTATCCGCATATTATAAGTAATCATTCGTTCTTTGATGTATAGTCTTATATTAGTGCATATATTCCATGGTTTGTAGGGATATGTTTTTATATTTAGACTTTGTTTATTTTCTATTGCAGGTGAGAAATTTTGTTTAAAGTGTGCTTTTGGCAACTTTTTGTTCTGTATTTTAAATCCCGATTTGTGGTAAATGCTAATAGAGGCTAGTATAGATACGAGGGTGAAAGTATCAATAGAAACATGTAGTTTAATTTTAGTTGATAGAGCAGTAAGGAAAACTAAGATGTCGAAAGCAAAAGGAGTACTTTAGTTGACAAGGATGATGGAAATGAGGAATGTAGACTATTGGGATGTAGAATAATCGGTATTTGACATGGAAAGAAATTTTCACGATTCAGACGATAGCGTAAACACTATAGAAAAGATGCATGCTCGAGTTTAGAAGGACAATGTAGAAATGAAAGGCTGAGAAAAATGTACTCCGAATTGGACGAGATGGAAATGGCAGTTGTTTCAGATATTTCAGAAATCGACATTTCATAATGTTGTATCTGTTTGAGCGATAAAAATAGCATTTAGTATACTGGTCCTATGTTTGCAGCATCCAATGAACGTATCTCTCGAGGTTCTAAACAGGAAAATGTTGTTTCAAATTCCCTTGGAGCAGGAAAGGCTCCACCAAGTCAATTTGACCTTTCCGCATAAGGAAGTCACAAGCCAGGTCTTGCTCTCCAAACAACTGTCCCAGGGAAATGGTCCAGTAGCCTAGAAGATGAGCAGGAGAAGCAGGGACAGTTATAGAAAGACTTTATCCCCTGCACAAAGGTCATACCACGCAGGTGATCACTTCTAAAACGCGTCAAGGCCATCTGAAGAGCCCTAGAACAGGACAGTTGTTAACTGAATTTGCTTTTCTATTTTACGTTTCGAAGATAATTTGGAATGAGGGGTAGGAGTAATTTATTTATCTGGGTTCTAAACTTAAACCCGTAGAAGCATACCCCGCCGACACGCGCTTTTATGTCCGCAGCAGAAAGTTTGTGAATGTGTCCAAACTTCAGACACTTAAAACATTAGAGAGGTTGATTGATTGATTGATTGAATATTAACGTCGCACTGTTCAGCTGCACACGAGGGCTTTTAACATTCGAGAGGATTCTGAACTTATTGACATATAAGAGTTCTAACATTAGTCTTCTTTAATAATAGTTACGTATTAGAGAAATAAAAAAAACAGAATCAAAGATTTGTTTTGAAACACTGTTTTCTTTTTACTGTTGCTCCCCTAATCCAAGTTACAATACGATAAAAATTCTTGGAGGGTTTCTGCTTTAGAGGTGCACATCAGGGGTTAGATTCAGAAATGTCATTTAGACTAAAATTAATAGATTTGTGTAGTTTTATCAATTTGGAAGAATCTGGAGACATTTTAATCTGCAAAAGTACTCTACCTTTAAATTAAATATCGTTTCATCAAGAAAATCATCCATTTGCATAGATTCCTTTTGGTTCACCATCTGTTATTTCAAGATCTTTATGTATGGGACTTTCTTTAGGCTTCATTATTCGGCAAGGAAATTAATAAAAATCTTGAATAAATTTCTATTTTATCAGTGCGTAATGTGGGCAAACCTAGGCTAGGAATTTTATACGGGAACGAAAATTTATCACGAGAGCACGTTGTATTCTTCCCGACATGATCTTACTCACCATGGAGCCCAAGAGACTACGTTAGTCAACTGGCAGGCTTTAAGCTTACTTCAAGGTCACCCAGGACAACGGGATTATGTAACGGGAAAACCAGCGACACTTCATTTGCAGCATTAGCCATGTAGCAATGTATTTTGGAGAATGCAAGTAAATCTTGAAAGATTCAACTACCCAATAATGAGAAGCTGGTTTAACCCTGCCACTTATTTACAACGAAGCAAGTTCCAAAGGGAACGCCCAATGTATCCCCATGAAACCATTTTCTTCACGATAAGACGCTACTCAAACATGCATGTTAACAAGGATAAGCCAAAACTTTAAAACAGATAAAATTGTTACACGGCATTAAATAAAACAGTAATTTTAATTAGCACAAATCTCTCCAACGAAAAGATTAACTCCTTTATTTCTAAACCGTACAGGAAAATAAAAATAGACTAGAAAAATCTCTAGGATATTTTAAAAGCATATTCGCCATCTTTAGCAAAGACTGTTCATCCACGCGAAATGCAAAAATCACCTCAGAATATCGATCCCGTAACTTCCTAAACATTGCAAGTCTCCAAGGGACCAGAGAGTTCATATTAAGCTTTTAAAATGTTACTCAGTGCAACAAAATATGACGTCCTAATGACCGAGTTTAGTTAGAAACCACGAGTTTTTAAAGAGAAACATGATTAATTGTGCTTCATTCGCCAAACATAAACACAGCATGTCATGCGAATTTGAAACCTCAATCTTTTAATAGCAAAAGCGACTATCAATTCATTAGATTGCCTAAACTCCGTATTCGCCATTAGCTTGACTGGCACTGTCAAAGAATGAAAACCAATTTTTTGCCGTGTCGAGTTCACTTAGAGAATTTTGACAGCTCAAACTGTCCGATTTAACTGCATTTATGTAGGCATGGGGTATATTTTGGTCAAAGAGGTTGCTAACTCGCAGTTGTGAATAACCAGAGTTAACAAGATAGTGGTAAAATGAAATCGCGTAACCGGAGGTTTTAATTCACTTTTTCTCTGTTGCGTAACTACACGTTTGTTAGTCCGGGTCACTTAGTGACGAATGCGATAGTTAAAAACTCTAAATGATAGCTATAGAATCAGCTTTTTGAACCAAGGTATTAAATTTTACTTTTTTATTTGGTTCAAAGAACTTTATATATATAACTATTCTTCCTCTGTATTTCGTATCCTAATCTGATCGAACTAAAGACCAACAGGACGAAATCTTTCTAAAAGTAAACTTGGAAAAATTCATATCGACAGAAATGATATGCACAAGCCATTGTGTGTGATTAAAATTTCTTTATTAATGAATGACTAAAATTGATACATTCAAAGCGAGAAAAGATAAACAATAAAGTTTATAAATTACATTCTGCTAAAATAATGTTTAGCGTTGTAGTTTCCTCTTCTCAGGAGAGTTTCATGGGTTGCATTTGGAGTTTCATCGACTGTTCCTGAAAGGATAATTCAAACACTTAAATAATCGAAGTCTTAAGATCCATCTCAATTTTTAGTGCAAAGAACAATTTCAAGGGTTTAAAAAACCTTATCGACATGATGAACAAGTACGTCACTAAAACTGTTAACTTTAAAATCTGTCATAAGTGACCAGCATTTAAGCAACGAGCACCAATTAAACATGGCAGCACCATAAGTCACTTGAAATAATACATGGGGTTAATAATAGGATTCCAACAGAAGATTTCTGGTACGATTGGAGTAAAAACTTTTCCCAATCCAAGCAAACAAATGGTTCTACATTATTTTGCATCATAGTGTGAGGTCCAACAACTTGCTCCCATATGATGGAATAAAATATTACCAAATACAAAAATAGGCTTAAGTTATTTTTTTTAGGAGAGAATATATTCAATATGCATTGTGATTATTGGCAAGTCTTTTCTGCGATTGCATGCCAATTACTCCCTCCATTTCCATCACTTTATGAATACACCTACTTCGCTTCACATCTTCGGAAACTACCCTTTTATAAATCTTGTTCCTGAAACTAATTTCATCCAAGTACTTTGTTTTTTTTCAGTACAATCAGTACTACAGTTTCAATACACTGTAAATCTAGAACAATACAAGATATAATATATCTGTAATAAAGCAGTCCATACATAAGTTTTGTTACAGACAGTCACAAATGGTCTGTGTGAATCCTTAGTCTGATACACAAAGAACCCTTAATCCATTTCCGATTAAACACGTGTTAGTGTATCAAACCCATCGATAGCGGCTGTGATACGCTGTTTCAGCTTCCTCCCGAACTTTTGTATAGGGTGTTTTTTTTAGAGGTATAGAACTTTAAATTGCAATAAAACAACGATGTATTATTCGATTGACATGAATTTTTTTTATTCGAAAGATAATTACGTTTTAAATATGATCAAGCAAGGAGTAGATTCGTCGAATGGGCCCAAAACGAGATTGCCATTGTTCGCGATTTTCATAAGCGAATTTTGTTTAGCGATGAAGCGTAATTCTGGTTGAATGGCTACGTCAACAAACAAAACTGCCGCATTTGGAGTGAAGCTAATCCACAAGTGTATGTCGAAACACCATTACATCCAGAAAAATTGACTGTCATGATGTCCAGGAGCTGTGGTTCCAACAAGACGGCGCAACATGTCACACAGCTCGTGCCACAATCGATTTATTGAAAGACACATTTGGTGACCGCCTAATTTCCCATTTTGGACCTGTGAATTGGCCTCCAAGATCTTGTGATTTAATACCGCTAGACTATTTTCTGTGGGGCTATGTAAAGTCATTGGTCTATGCGGATAAGCCACAAAAGCTTGACCATTTGGAAGACAACATTCACCGTGTTATTGCCGATATACGGCCACAAATGTTGGAAAAAGTCATCAAAAATTGGACGTCCAGATTGGACTACATCCGAGCCAGCCGTGGCAGTCCTATGCCAGAAATCATATTTGAAATGTAATGCCACAAGATTATCTTTGGAATAAAAAAATTCATGTCAATCGAATAATACATCGTTGTTTTATTGCAATTTAAAGTTTTATACCTCTAAAAAGACACCCTTTACAAACTCGTAGTTTTAATTTTTTTATATCATTAGTAGATAGATTTTTTAATTATTGCAGGCTCTTTTGGAAATCGTGATTAAAACTGCCATTGCACAGCAGTCGTGGATTCCATTTTGCTGAATTCAAGAACACAAAAAAGTCTTCTGCACTGCAAATACCATTTGAACTGATAAATTACATCATACGCCCACTGTCTCTCTCTATTGCTTATATAATTTCTAACAGGGGTTAGACACAAACTTTAAAAGTACATCTATTTTACGGTTCGCAGAAGTAGTACCCGTTTTCGACTGTTACAATTTTACAGCATCTGGAAAGTGCATACTTTGTGAATCATCTTGTATAAAAAAAAAACTTTAACCCGTTAACGCCCAAATTATTTTAAAATCGAAATTTTTGAAAAATATTTTTAAATTAATTTCATGCATGTATCTATTTTCCGTAATTAGCAGCTGAGATAATAGGCGATCTATAAATAGATCGCTGGGCGCTTATGGTAGTAAAAGACCCAAGTAACTCTCTTGTAGTCTTGTATTTAAAAAAATTATAAATTTAGGGGGATGAAACTTTGTGAATATAAAAACAACTCTAATGAGATTTAAAAAATAAAATATTATTTTACTGATCTAAACTTAGTTACAATTTTATACAGCCAATTTGTAAAAGTTAAGTGTGATAAAATGGAGAACATTTCAGACAAAGGGTTACATTACATTTTGTACAAAACGTAAGAGGTCTACCCTTACATTTTTGAAACAGACGTTTTCTTTGGTTTTGTCTTTTCCTGTAACATGGCTTTTTCTATCTAAACACAGAGTGGATGACGTTTGATATTGATGACATCATCAGAGGTCTTCCAATGCCTATCTTGGAATTTTTTCCCCGTTTGAGGTACGCACCGGCGATATATCTTTGGATGTCTCTTATACTTTTCTTTTCGCAATTTGTTAAATTGAACAAGAATATACGTATTTACAATAGCCATGTCGATAAATTTAGTAAAGATTTGCGAGTACCATTCTTTGCCAAGGATCTGAATTGTGTGTTTTTCTAAGAGACAGTCATGCTGGTCGACTCCACCCATATTTTTGTTATACTGGTAAACAGTATTAGGTTGCAAAATTCGAGATTTTTCTTTGAAACCTTTTTGATGCCTTGAAACTTGTATTAAAGCAGTGCTTCTCAAACTTTCAATAGTGGCGCCCCCATTTCGATCACAAT
Source organism: Trichonephila clavipes (assembly GCA_019973935.1). Classification (NCBI taxonomy): domain Eukaryota; kingdom Metazoa; phylum Arthropoda; class Arachnida; order Araneae; family Nephilidae; genus Trichonephila; species Trichonephila clavipes. The sequence goes on along the minus strand of BMAU01003081.1, from coordinate 85,157 downwards.
TTTTATCGCCGCCCCCTTTATGCATTAATAATGTACTGAATGCAATAATAATGCACTTTGAAGCTAAAGCTGCAATAGGCGATCTTAGTTATAAACCATACAAATTAGTAACATAATTTTTAAATTTTGTTAACTACTTTTTAGCAAAAATAAATAAAATAATAGAATAATTAATATGTTAATTTTCCTTTCTCTAATTTTTAAATTGAACTTATTGCAAAATCCGATGGCTGCGTAGAAGACAAAATATATATATCTGCTAAATATAGAAAAATAACTCAGAGGGTCAATTTCTATTTATAAGCATTCCTTATAAAAATTTTGCTTTGCAAGACAAGCCCATGGAAGTCGTTAATACTTATTAAACTTGTTCTTTTAATTTAGTATTAATTAGATGTAAAATACTCTGTGCAGCACTGATACATTAAAAGTATACCGGCTGAAGTGCCCGCTCTTTGCCCGAGTTAATTTGTAAGAAAATAAAACATTATTGATATCATAGCTGAATTGTAAGGAGAGCAAAGCCAAGTGCTCGACATTGTTTACAAAAATGTGTAAAATGTTTTTAAAATGGTTGCTCAAATTATAATTAGTTTTAAACGAATTGTAATTTTAAGCCTCACAGAATTAGCATTTATATTTGATGTTAAATAATGAACAATAATATAAAATTCCGATGAAGAATAACTGTATTATTTTTAATATTTAAAGTGAAAAGACTTCAACATGTTTTAACCCGGGAGCAAGCGCGCACTCGATACGGTAGGGCGGGATTATTGAGTCACCCCAAGCCTTTTTTTAATAATTATTTTATTGTACACGAACCCTTTTGGAATGAAAATCTCGCTGCTTTAAAAGAGAAATCTTCTACTGCCCGTTTTATTGCTGAACAAAGTAAAAATCCAGAGGATGTCCAAAACTGGAGAAAGAGTGTCGCCCTCCTTCGAAAGGAAATTCTTACCGCGAAACGTAATTGTTTCAATAATTTTATAACAAAGATCGATTACAGGAAGGATGGAAAACAGGTTAATTTTGTAAACAAGATTCAGAATAGGGCAAATACTTCTTCGTCGGTAATCGTGTTTTAACTAACGACATGGATATTTCCAACTCCTTTAATTCATTTTATTCAACTAAACAACGCCTAAAAAGAGCCTTAAGACCAGATAGAAAATTATTGGGCGAGAAATCCGTATTATTGCTTCGTCTCAATCTCATGTACATGATTTTCCATCGAAATTTTAGTATTTCAGAGCTAAGAGAGGCTGTTAGGCACATAAGGTGTGCTAAGAGTCCCGAACCAGATAATTTTCACCCTGAATTCTTGAAACACCTTGGCTGTAATGCACTTTCTGTGCTTTTGACACTGTATAACCATAGCTGGAAGTATTAGTGTGCATGCAATCTGGAAGAAGGCAATAGTTGTTCCTATTCCTATAAAGAACAAACCTCTGGAGGATTTAAACAGTTATCGCCCCATCTCACTAACAAGTATCTTATCTAAGGTCATGGAATTGATTGATTGATTGAATATTAACACTCGCACTGTTCAGCTCGAGGGCTTTTGGCGACGGACCACGTACAAGTGACGACGAACCCGACTGGCACCCCTCTCCTAACTACCACACCACACCAACGGGAGGACGTTTCAGCTGACCTTTCTCAGGCTGGCTTTAGCGGCCGAAAGGTCATGGAAAGAATGATCACACAAAACAACACCTTTTCTCAGGCTGGCTTTTGTCAGTCCACAAACCAACAAGTTGTTTTTCTTGGACAGTCCATCAAGGACGCCCTTGATTAGAGACACTCTGCTCTTGCCCTATTTGTGGATTTTGAAGCAGTCTTTGATAAAGTTTGGCGGCTTAAATGTATTCAAAAATTGCAGACCCTGGGTGTGTGCAATAATATGCTTATGTGGATAAGGAACTTCATTTCTCAGCGTTTCTCGGTCGTTCGTTTTGGAAATGCTATTTCCAGTTTTAAACAAAGTGAAACTGGCCTGCCCCAAGGCACTGTGATTAGTCCTATCTTATTCAACATCTTTATTAATGATCTCCCTGATCTCTTGGCATCTGATGTACTGACCAATACGGCTCTATTTGCGGATGACCTTGCCATCTGGTGCAGAACACCAAAGATGGATCAGTCCAAACTAAATACCATCCTAAATCTGACCCTTGAAAGATTACACCTTTGGTGTATTGAAAATAATATGACTGTAAACCTAAAGAAGACTACTTGTCAGTTCTTCACTTTAAATAGACAAACATTCAGTCCCCAATTGGTTTATAACGGTATGCCTATTCAACAGAGTGATGTTTCAATTTATCTGGGTTGCGCTCTTGATAACAAATTGAAATGGACTAAACATGCTGAGCTTGTTGTTTCTAAGGCAAGAAAGCGACTCTCCATTCTTAAAAGATTGACCACAGTTAAATGGGGATGCAATAGGGATACCTTAAATACAACTTACAAGACATATATTCAACCAGTTCTAAATTATTGCAATGAGGTGCTGATCTCTGCCTCAGAGAACGTTAGAAAACTTCTTTACACTTTTCATAACCAAGCCCTTCGCATGATCACTGGTGGAGTTAAAACTACTCCAGTACTTGCCATGCAGTTACTTTGCGACCTTCAGCCATTCACTAATATAATTGAGAAGAATGCTGCTATTCTCTTCAATAGACTTATTAGACTCCCAAATAATTCATTCTGTTCGGACTATGATTCCGATGGAGGACGTAATCTTAAGACTCAAAAGGGCTTTATTCAATGTGTTCGTGAGAACATTCAATATAAAGTCATTAATGATGTGCCCTTTGAATTACTGTCTTTTGCTAACCCACTCGACTACGCAATACTCGACATCAGATTGGACCTTGTTCTGAATGTGAGAAAATGAGATCTAAGTCCAACTGCTCTTCACGCTATAGTTTTGGAAACTATCAATACCCGCTTCCCACCGGAGGAGTGACTTCACATTTACACAGATGGCTCACTCTTGGACTTTGCCCAAGGCGCTGTCATTGGTTTTTTTTAATCACCTCTTCTCCTTCTATTTACACGCCGGCCCTTTGACAACTCACTTTGATGGTGAGGTTGAAGCTATACATATAGCCCTTCAGCAACTTGCTGTTCGTCTCCCCCCATTGAAAGAGCTGTAATTCTTTCAGATTCTACTTCTGCCCTTCAGGCTTTGTCCAACTATAATGAGAATAATTGTTTACGTGTGCAGAACTGTAGAGAACTCATGGGAAAGATAAAAGGAAAGATCGTCTTTCAATGGGTACCATCCCACTGTGGTCTTTGGGGAAATGAGAGGGCAGACTTTTTGGCAAAAAAGGGAACGGGTATCCTTCAGAACTTTCGCAGAGACCTGACACTTCATTCTGCCAAACTGGAAATTAAAAGGATTTTTAGGGAATCATTTCGCCTTACAGCTTCTCGTGTTGCTCGTGATAAGCCTTGGAGTACACTATGTAAGAAATCCCACGGTATTCCATGTTCTCCTCGTGCTGCTGCTGTGGTTAAATTTAGACTTTTAAACGGACATGACTGCCTTTGTGCTCATCTGTTTCGTTTTAATTTAGTGACTTCACCTATCTGCGTTTTGTGTGACACTGGACAAGACATGACTGCCGCTCATTTGGACGAGTGCTCTGCACTGAATGATCTTAACTGCATTGTAAAAAGGTATTGGAGAGCCCGTTGCCTAATGACCTGATGGTCAATGGCCCGGCATTTGTAAAATAATAAAATTGTACACGATACAAATCGTGATTCCAGTGAATAATTTAACTAAGAGAAAGTTTACTTACCTACTTTCAAGAACTTTTAAATGTTTCTTTGGTAACAAATAAACAGTTTTGCCAGAATTAACGATTTCGTAATCTGTGTTTCCTGCGCGACCACATCCGGGTAAAAATTGTATTCATTATGATATGTATGTTACTGCTAAAAAATTGTGTAAAACGTTTTTTTACATGGAAAAAAGCGCAACAGAGAAATACATTACTTACAACTTCCCTAAATGAGAAACAAACACTAAGAGAGGGGTCATAACTAACTGTACCAATAACTTAGAAGGCCATATAGATTACAGCTATAATGTGCAGTATTTCAAAAATAATGACAGTGATGAATTTTTTATGTTCCTAAATTTCTTTGATTCTGGGTCTGGGATCTGTTTTTTCTCTGAAAGAGTTATATGTTAGGCTTAAAAAGAAAGCGCAGTAAAAAAATCTCTCATCATGGAATTATAGCTAATCAAATAAAAGTTTTTTTTATTTGGTTATAGGATCAAAGATAGCTAATTAGGTATTGAAGAAGTTTTTATTTTTGATGACTTAATATCGCGTGCCTATAAATTATATCTGAGTAAAAGTGCATTTTTTAATATGTCTGAAAGTATTTTGTTTTAATTCATTCCAGTAAATTAATTATTTTTAAATCTTCTACTTTCGATATGCTCGCGCCCCCTTTGTAAGGTTATCGCACCCCCAGGGGGACGCGCCCCACAGTTTGAGAAACACTGGATTAAAGGATCTATGAAATCGCAGTTTGTCTCTGTTGGTACACACTTGTTATCTTTCTATTTAACTATAGTTATAACTGTTTCGACGAAAAGAGCGAAATAAGAACCCATCTGCTTCTTACTATTAGAGCCATCATCATTTACGTCTATCGATTCATAGTGTTCTTTTACTTCTATTTCTTCCATGGGTACACACATTTCTACATTATCTGACAGATCTTTTACCGATGGAGTAGTCATTTCCTCATCAAAATTCTCTTCGTCAATTAGCTCATCAACATCAGGCGGTAAAGCAATTATATCAAACTATTTCCTTAGAAAGCATATATTCTAATGCTTCTTAGGCGGTGAGAAACACTTAACGCCGAGACATTCTGGAAGAAATGAAACGGAGAAAAAATGACATTAGTTACCACTAAAGCCCAGCGATCTATTTATAGATCTCTCAGCATGTTTAAACTTACATTTTAATAATAAAAAGTTGTTTTTCTAATATAAATAAGCCAGAATAATTAAAGAGGTATTGAAAATGTTAAACACATAAAAAAGTATAACTTACTTTTAACTTTTTTTTTGTTGGATACAAAATGGAAAGCTGCACTTGGAAGCTTCAAAATGGCGAACATCAGTCGCCAGCTGCTAGACTTCTCTGCGAAAGAATGCTTCAAATCTCGTTTGGGGGCGTGGCCATATGTGTAAGAAAACCAGCCAATGACAATATGATAAAATATATTGTTTTCACTGAGAGTTCTGAGTGGGAGGTGATCTATAAATAGATCACAGGGCGGTAACGGGTTAAGGTATCATGATTACCTTGCTATAACACATGGTAAAGTCTGCTTCAGAGGGGATAACGTATTTAATGATTTAAAATCAAAAAATATAAAAATTTACTCTGCTACAAAGCTTAAAACTTCTACATCAAAATAATAAAACTTTTCTAAAAACATCAATATTGTATACTTTTTCTCTTTTTACTTTTGCGTCAATTTTATAGGGGCAAAAAGGTTTTTCTCGGTGTCTAAATACATAGATTATTAAAAAACAGATCGGACATAAAGAGCACATTGCAAGAAGCTTATCGCATTAAAAATGCTTAATTGGAAAAAATACATATATATTTCTCCTTTTTATTTTAAATCCTAAGAAATATATAATACAAAACATTTTATTTTATTAGTAAACATTCACAAAATTTTTTTTTTTAGAAATATTTATCACGAAGGTTATAAATAATAAAAATCGTAACGATGGACTTTACATAAGGACTATATTTATACACTTCGCCTTCTCTTTTATTATTAGTACAATTTGTTTTCCGTTATCTTTTCTCCCTGAAACAATTTAATAAATTCTAAAGTGTCTTACAGAAAGTGAAATGCATTGCTTATCAAGGCATTCAGTCAGATAAATGTTTGTATATTTATATCAGCGATTCCCAAAGTGGTCTATATAGACCCCCAGAGGCCTATGTCGACTTACAATGTGTCCATGTCAGTGAAAAAATAATTTAATGGTGTGCAAAGGGGGTCTACGCGACAGTCGTTCCCATTATAAACCAGATCGTGTCTTTAATTTTAAAAGAAAATGTAATCGAGGGGAAACCACACATGTTACCTATTTTACAGATTTATTTACTAAATTTAATGAAATTACTTTGCACAGTTAGAAGGTGACAGCATATATTTTATCTAAACAAAAAATATCAGTTCAGCTTTTCTTCCCAGAATTGAGTTAAAACAGTATAATATTGGACATTACGAATTTTCTCAGTTTTCATTTTGTCACAAACTATCTGCCAGGAAGATAACTTTTCGAACTACGTTCTACATTCAAAAGCCCACTATTCAGATTTTTTATACCAGGTTTGAGAATGCTTTGACTATAGTTATATCACAGTAGACTAAGAAATCATATGGTCGGCCACATTGAACACAGTAAATGTCATGTTACAAGAGGAACTCATTGGAATAGACACTAACGAAGATCTTAAAGTTTAGAAAAGGATGTCAGCAATTTTTGCTATTAAAAGCCATTTCTGTTATTTACCCCAAATTATGGAATTTCAAGAAAAGCTTTTTAATTGTTTTTCCTAGTGAGCAAGAGTCCATCGTGGTTGCGAGTCTCAGTAAAAAAGGAAAAAAAAGAGACAGGACTTTATTAATTGAAGAAATTTAAGGTTAACGTGACAAAATTGATGCCAAATATTGAACGCTTGTTATTGAAGCGCCAGATTCCTCTCTCCCATTAAAAGCATTTATTTTTTGGTCAGTTATTTTATGTATTATTAGATTGAAATCTAAAATTAACACATGCGCTTTTAAGTTTTAAACATTATACTTAACTACAGTTAAAAATTTGAATCTTTTAAAGTAAGTAGCTTTATACGAGCTGTCGAAAAGACATTTAAGTTAAAATGTGCAAAACATTAATATAGGCAAGCAGGGGTCTACCCAAAGATGAAAACCATGGCAAGGGTCTATGAAACAAAAACAAAAAATTGGGAACTTCTGATTCATATAATTACTGATAATAAATCAGTATATCCCAAATTAAGTATTAGTGCTAATAAGTGCTAATTAGTGCTAAGTGGTATATTTAAATCAAATACATTCTAGAAGTTTTGGAAATGCTTTTTGAATAAATTTCAGGATCTTTATGGCTAGATTTCAACTTTTTAGTATTCGACAACTCGGTACTCTTTTGAGATTTGTTGCTATCGGTAATGAGAATGTTGAAGCATCTATGGTGAAGCGATTTTAATTAAATTGGAACTTCTTATATTTACCAGATCTTGATTTAGGAGTAAATATTGTCTTTAATAAAGAGTGTTTTCCATCAAATATATCAAAATGCGAAACGAAAGTTTTAGGCGCAAAGTTATTGCAAAATTTACTAAACACTAATAAGCTGTATTGTAGAGTATCGCTATGTATCTTCACACCGACTATCCTAAAAATTAATATTTTTAAAAAAATAAACGCAATAACACACACAAGTGTAAAATCTACTAAAATGCGAAGAATTACGGTTATTTGTTGACACAAAAACTACTGTAACTTTGTAAATAATTGGAGCATAAACAAAATAAATATATTTTCAGAAAGAAAAAAAAACAATCAAAATATTTTAAAGTTGAAATAAAAATGCCTTTTCATCAAAACTGACGTTTTTTGCACACATAGGTAAATTGGTGATATTTGCCGTAATTTGTGTTACTCGTAATCTAAACAACATAAGTCCCTGAGAGGCAAGGTAATATTTTAAAATAAACAAAGCACAACAAAATGAAAAATTTTAATCATCGAGTTACTTTAAAAGACATAAATAAAAGATCTCAATTGTCTCAAACGACTATTAATTATATAATCCTTTCAAAACAGTGCTTCTCAAACTTTCAATGTTTGCAATCTAATACTCAATCATATAATTTTCATCGCTCCCCAGCCCTTCCATATAATGAATTGAATTCAATACTACTATACTTTGACGCTAAAGCTGCAAAACGACTTAAACCTCTTAAGTTCCACCGGCGTATAGAAATGACTCTCATATAAAGCGTTAATCACTCAGGAAGTATATTAACGTCTTTCCGAAGTACGATCTTTTCTGTGCACTGCTATTCATAAAGTTATTCCACAGGCTTTGAAATGCAATAAAAGGACCTCGCCAGTGTTTACAAAGGATTTACTTATTTCAGAGGTTTTGCTTAATTTTATTCATTTTCTCCCCCCATACACGCATCTACGTGGAAAACGGTGGCATCAGAGATCGCGTAATTTAATCGGTAGTTAAGGAATTATTTATAAACAGTACGAATTATCAATATATGTTAATTTTTGTATATACTTTTATATATGACAAGCCCATGAAGTCACTGTTAATTTTATTAAACTTGTTCTTAACTCAATATTAAATTATAAAATTCACGCACACATTGTGTAGTAATAATACATTTATATCAGTGTAAATTGTACTTTGTTTATGTCGGAGCACATTTTATTCGTTTACTTTCAGTATCTTAATTTTTTTAAATATTTTTTCGACTTCGAAATATACTCGCGCCTCCCCTCTTAGAGTTATCACGCCCCACTAGGGGGTGGGGGGTGCCTTACAATTTGAAAAACGCTGTTTTAAAAGATTCGAAAAGATAGCGATGCAATTGTCAGCTTTGAGAGCCAAGTTACTAAAAAAGTTGATTTTATTTTGGGTTCACGGAATTGTTGATCTATAGCTACTGTTCGAATGGGTAACACGTATCTAAATGGGAAACAAGAAAAACATTCAAAAGCAAACTTATTAAATTTATGCTGAGAGAAATGTTATGCCCCCAAGACGTTTTCAAAAAGTTTATTTAAAACCAACAATCACTAAAATACAGTTCAAAGTGATATAAAAACGAAAGGTTAAAAAAATTTGTAAATGACAATCTGCTAAAATGCTTAGCATCGTAGTTTCTTGCATTTTTCTGAAGAAAAATTTCGTTGGTTGTTCTTTGCAGCTTCTGTGACTGTTCCTGAAAGGCATGAAAGGATATTTTAATGTTATATCATTTCTACAGTCAAAAGTTTAGTCTTTCAGTCAATCTTTTTAGTGCTAATAATGAGATTACAAGGCTAATGAAAGGACGGGATAGTCCATTAACGACATGATACATAAATACTCATAAGAATAGCAAAGCTTTAAAAATCTTTCATGAACGATTAATGACATTTAAGCAACGAACATTAATATTTAATGCGGTAGAACCACAAACACATTTGTAATAAAATATTGAAAGGTATATAAAGCCCCATGACTTACTGAAAACCTTTCGCTTACGGAAAGAAGTCACTGCAAATTTAAAATGTTTATTGTTTCATAGTCTTAAGAAAATACTAGGAAACAGTAATAATATTCCCACAATTTTAACTAGGAAACTTTATTCCCTTCGATTATTTTAAGACTGTTTCCTAATGTTGAAAAAAGTTCAATTTTATATAGTTTTAGAAAGAAATAACTCTCTCTCTCTCTCTCTCTCAGTAAAATTCTCTTGTTAATGCATACCCCGAGTTTACTAGATTTACACAATTATATATTATTTACAAAATTTAAAAACTATACATTCTCAGGATCATATATTTAAGCTCGACATAAATTCAGTTTTTGGTGATAAAAATGTAAATAGTCCCCACTCAAAAATTCAATGGATTCAAATACAAATTGAAAGCCATTGATTCAAGCCAATCATAAGTTGATAAGCAGGAATATAGGAATAAAATGGTTAACGAGAAAACCAAAATGTCACTGGAGTAAAGGCGTGGGGTGTGCTCCATATAAATTGTTATTTCTTACTTGTTCTAATCCGAAATGCCGAATTAGAGTAAGAATGTAGTACAAAGCACCCCACACGCTTTTACCACAATGACATTTTCCTCGCGTTTTAATCTCATTTTATTCTTATACTAAGAATTATTTTTTACTTTTTAGTTCGATTAACCATAAAAGCTTATTTTTTTTATTTTTAAAAACTATAATTCATTTTTTAAATCGATTTACAATAAAAGCGTGTTTTTTTAAGTTTAAACTATCATTTATTCATTGATGAATTATTCTTAAATGTGTCATTTCTTAGAATTTGGAATATTCATTGGCATCCCATCAGTGCGTTGATACTTTCTGGTTTGCAAAATGTAGGACCAGCCAACTGAAGGAAACGTGGAAGAGCCAAGTTTGAAATATTTCATGCAAAAAAAGGTGTTAAATCAATGATATTCACCAAAAAGCACTCAAAATTCTCTCTGAAACTTACATTAATCTGGTAACCTCAAATTCAATTTTCAGCTTTTTCGGCCAAATGAGAAGCAATGAATGATATTTCATTCCACAGATCAAAAGAATTTAGAAACAGACTTTGTGTCGAAGTTTAGCAGCTAAAACAAAGTTATTTTTCTCCTGCATGAGGCTTTTTTTAAAAAAATTTCCTTTAAGAAAAACTAGACAATTGTTTATATTACAGTAAGTAATTGCTGACGCATTTTTCAGTTTTTAGGGTTTTAAGTTAATCTTTTAATCGCCAAATCTGGAAATCGTTATTTCTGATAACCCTAATCAGGACCAATGAAACAAAATTATGAAATTATATTGTCATCAAGCCGTAATAAGTGTGCAAAAATTTTGAATTAATCTGACCTTTTAAGGCGGGTAAAAATAAAAATCGAGTTTATAGATTCCGTTACATAGAAGTAAAGCTTATAAAAAAAGAGTTAAAATATCAACTACTGTCGGTCTACTTTTTTCTGAAGACGAATCTGGTGTCAAGCTTGCGGCAGAATTGGAAGATCACCGTAAAAGAAAAGTCAATGAATTATGGGCTGTTTTTGACCCCCAACTTGAATGAATAGTTTTATTGAAGTGTGTTCCTTCCTGTACTCAAGTCATACTATATAATAAATATTAAATTATAAATGTATAAGCTCTTTTGAATCATTTTTAAAACACATTGGTCGAAAAGTGATAGAGATATTAATCCTTTTATTTTACCGCAAGTCTAAATATTGACATTGGAAAAAGTAAAATACGAAAAGAATGTAAAATATGAAAATAAAAATACTTACCAATTCCTCGAAAACGAGGGAAAAGTCATAGAATTCAAATGTATTGCATAACATAGGGATAACCATAGACGAGGGTCACCACCATAAATGGAACAAGACCAAGTTTAAAGCATATTTCAAGTACATTTTCTGCTTGGATGGAGTCATTTAACAACTGAAATAAGAAAAGTTTAATTAAATTTTGCGATAGGAATTTATACTATTTTGAAACACAGTAAAACCTGTTTTTATGCGGTCTTTTTAATGCGGTATTTGAATTTCAACGACATTGGTGCCAATGCAATGTTTTCCCATCTGTGATCGTAGATGCACTTCAAAACGTTCTATTCATTTACTAAAAATCTCGCGAAAATGCAGATAAAATAAATTTGAAATAAATCAATTGAAATTGTATCTTCAAGTGACGAAAGCGATCTTGAAACAATCCCAAAATGAGTGTTTTGGATTCAAACGAGTAGAAGTGAATAATGTATGTTTATTTAGAAAACTTCATGTATACAATAAAATAAAAAAGTTTTTAACATGTTCCCCACCCATCCACACGTAATTTGTAGATTTATTTTGTTTGAAAGCACTTTCTCATGCATTTCTTAAGGTATCCAAATACGTGTGACAACTTTTTTTGAAAAAAACCCCGGAGATATGGGAAATTTGTGATTTTTATATTTAGTATATTTTAAGGAAAAAATTCTAAAATTGATAAAAAGAAAATTTATTATTAAAGTGGGAAAAATCTAGTAAAAATGTACCAAAAATTACATAAACGGGGCCCCACTCTGTATAAAGATTTTATGAACAAATTCTCAATTTTTCAACTTTGGTGTGTTACTTCGTTATTCCTGTTTGAAGTAACCTTCAGGATAAGAGATATTTTAATTTTTACAAAAACTAGAGCATTTTATCTTAGTGATTATACGAAATTGCTTAAAAAAAACATTGACCATATTCACATAAAGGACTGCAAATTTTGAAATAAAACAGTGATTGATAAATCCGAAGATCAAAACACTTCTACTGTTATGCACAACATATGCAAACAATTTCTGCCAATTTTCGAAACTTTGAGCAATCGGTGTTCCCGTTTGACTTTTTGGAAAAAAAAACACATTTCGAGTAAAACGCATTTTAAAGTTTGATATCTTCTGTAAAGTTATGGCTTCTGCTTTTACTAAAAAAACATGTAGTTTTTGCTCTAGTGAATGTAAAATAAAACACTTGTCATTTTTATAAAGCTGATAAATGGCCTACAAAATAAAACCATAAAAAAATTGTCAATTATTTTTAAAAATAATGATTTTATTGTAGTCGGATACCTTAATTAACACAATTTCTAGGTGCTACATCTTATACTTCATACAAAATACATAATTTTTTTTATGCGGTCCCTATCATCCACATAAAAAAAGTTATGTAGCATGTCATACTAAAATGCTAGTTATATGCAAGTATGCATGGAATTTTCAAATTTATTTTGTTTAGTTTCTCTTAGGTTGTCCCTACCTACAGCACCACAAAGCTGGTTTTAATGTATTCAACATCTTCTAAACTTTGTTCGAGATTGATATTTGGGTTTAAGCTAGAATGAAAAAACAAGTAATATAAATTAATTTTTTTAAAGTCAATTCCTACGTGGGTCAATAAAGAATTTTTTTTATTTTAGTTACTTTATTAAATAATTTCAATTAATATAAATATGTATGCATATAGAACAGAATCAAAAGTGGCAATCGATTTTTTTTTATTTATCTCTAAAATATAGTATTAACATTCACAACAATCGTGTTTACAAAATTTCAATTCAGTGAGTGAGTGAATACTAACATCTTTGTTCAGCTAAACGAGAGCTTTTGACGACGGACCTCGTAATTTTGAACCATGGTCAAGTGACAAAGGACGACACTTGAGCTGGCACCTCACCTCTCGTAATTACCACATCACACCAACGGGAAGACATGTAAGCTCTCCACAGATGTAACATGCATCGCTCCCCTGTACGGTGAATCTTTAGTGGTATTGGGGTCAAACTTGTAACAAGCCAGCCTCGATCGGATACCTTGATCGCTAGGCTACCGTGGAGAAAACCTCAATTCAACTGAATGCTTTAAAACGTGAAAAAAATGTTTTAAAGTTTTGATCCAAATCACTAAAAATGAAGCCAACTTTGCTGCATCTGTAACTCTTTAAATAATTAGTTTTAGTCAATTAATTTTAATTCATTATAATTACATTTCGTATTGCCACCCAAAACAATCATGTATAGAAAATTTCAGCTCAAGTGAGTGCTTTAAAATGTGAGAAAAAAGTAGTGCATGGTAATCCTTAGTTGCCAAAAATGATGCCAACATGGCTGTATTTGTAATTCTTAAATAATTAGTTTTAATAAATTTGTATTAATTGTAATTAAATTACCATATTGTCATCCAAAATAATCGTGTATGTAATATTTCATCTCAAGTGAGCGCATTAAAATGTATTTTATTAATGATTGAAAATTTGATCGTGGTGGTGGGACTAATCCCCATCTGGTCTATTGAAACTAGTCCATAAATCTGTACAGCCTAAGAACAGCCGGGGGGACAGCCTCCTCACAGGAAAACCCTAGACATTTGCAGAATGTTCTGAGAAGAAAAAGGATTTATGTTACATTTGGTGCAAATTGGGAAGCTTCTTTTGCCACCCTCAAAATTCATACCTATCAGGTGACCAGTCACAAATCGGGAGAATGCCGTTTGATATGATCTGGAACCCTTGAATGATACAATGGATCCAAGGTGTCTTTGAAAGTATCATGGGTGTACAGGAGGGACTACCCAGGTTTTACATATAAATTCTTTAGCCCTGGAGTAGATCTCTGATTGATTGAATATTAACGTCACACTGTTCAGCTCCACGAGGGCTTTTGGGGACGGAGAACGTAAATTTGAACCATAGTCAAGTGACGCGGATGACACCTGAACTGGCATCTCCCTTTCCTAACTACCACAACACACCAACGGAAGGACGTTTCAGCTCTCGACAGATTTAACGTGCATCGCTGCTCTACATGGCAGGTCTTTAGTGGTACTGGGCTCTAACTCGTGACAAGGCAAGCCACGATCCTATACCTATACCACTCTGCTACCGTGGCCACCAGGGTGTCGTTGAAAGTACCATGGGTATACAGGAGGGACTACCCAGGTTCTACATATTAGTTCCTTAGCCATGGAGTAGATATCAGTCGATGTAAGGACCATGTGCTCTTCCGGATCCACAGGATTGCTGGTAGGCGCCTTCGCGAGGTCGTCCGCTAATTCGTTCCCGGGCAGGCCTACATGACAAGGGACCCATTGTAGATGGATAGGGTGTCGAACTGGAAGCTATTGAGAAAAGTGAAAAATATTCCTGCTGGCGTTGAACGCTGATAGGTGGCCAATTCGATAATTGTCGGAAATGGATAAATGTTAAAAAAATAATATTTTTTGACCCGATTCTACTAATAACCTCAATTAACGAATAAATTGCTTGGTCTCAATACCTTCGTTAAATCGGGTCCGGTTATATTTAAATACAAGTTTTTGACAAAAATAAGGACACTCAATAATTCTTCTTTCATTAAGAATGTTTCAACAATATTTTACCTACATATAACTAGGACTTTTACACAGTTATGAACTAAAATTTTTGAAATACATAATTCAGAATATAAGAATATTCTGATTCACCTAAATATGAAAAAGAAATTCACTTGCACGTTTTTGTCCAAAATCGCAGTTCCGAGCGTGGTTTTCTTAACCCTCTAGCTGCGCATCTCGCGATTTCCACGGGCAAACGTAGACGTAACACACGTAGCACTACGCAGCGAGAGGGTTAATCTGTAACTATACAAATTCTTAAAATCGAATTCAGAATACACAACAAAGCATT
The DNA here is from genome assembly GCA_019973935.1 of Trichonephila clavipes. Lineage (NCBI taxonomy): Eukaryota > Metazoa > Arthropoda > Arachnida > Araneae > Nephilidae > Trichonephila > Trichonephila clavipes. The sequence continues at coordinate 70,121 of BMAU01003081.1, read as the reverse complement.
TAAACTTCAACGAAAATTTTCATGGGCAATAAAATAGACCACGCATTTAAAATATCTAAACTTTGAAACAAAAAGTCATAATCTGGATTGTCAGATAAAAATTCTAGGTCATTCGTTTTTTACATGCTGTATTTTGTCAATGTCAAAAATCTAGAACCACCCTGTATTCTGATTCTTTAAACAGGGTATGACCAAATTCGACTGAAAATTCAACGGGGTGATGCAGGCAGCATAGGAAAGACAAATCATAACACATGGCATCTCAAACCACGTTTAGTCTGAGTAATTCGCAAAACGGATCCCTTATATCCGTTTTGCGAATTACAGCTGCAAGTCGAGTGGAATGAAAGGGGGCAATAAAAGGTAAGAAATACTCTTATTAGACAAAGCATGTTTACAAGACGAACAATCCATCACAGCTTGATGTCAGAGGCAAAGACAAGTGATTGTAAAAGAAATTGTTTGGAGTTGCGGGTGCGTTTAAACATATGGTGCGCTGGAAATGTCAGCTGAAGCAACGCCAATCCATACCGTGAGATTCTCCTACATATTCACCAGCGTCCGACACACAGGCGATTTCCTTTGGCCCCGGAAGTAATAGAACGGATTGAGGTCAGGGGAGCGTGAATGCCAAGCAACAAGACAACAAGTTAACCTGTTGGGACATGTAGCAATAAGGTGGTTTCACACAGCAATCGAAAAATACGCTGCTGCACCGTCCTGTATGAACCACGCAGTCTATTGGCAGTGGTCGGTACTCCCTGTAGCAACTACAGGCTAGGGGGGAATTGACATACGTGAAGGTTTCTTGAACCCTACTACAATGCTTTAATTATCCAAATTCACTTAGCCATTCCCCCTCATCTGGCGCATCGTTCTCCCGATGGCTACTATTCCGAGGTTTTCAGCGACTTAATGTGGTTCGTGACCCACTGTTCTATGTTGATTTGACGCACCCATGTTAATGTATTCTATAACCTCTTATTTTGTCAGTCAAATTTGGCAACACCCTCCATACCAAAAAGGCAAAAGCAGTGGTAAAAATATAGCAAGAAAGAGTAAAAAGATAACTCTCCACTTGTTTTTGAAAAAAATTCACTTACCATCACTTCGAAATATAGGAAAAGGGGAATCCAGGACAATGTAATGAGTCTCTGCAGCAAGGGGTTGTCCCAAGACGAAATAAACAAATCGAAAGAATTGACATAAAAGAGCATTGCACACATAACTAACAATTTACCTGCGACTGCATATTCATCATCCATCTGAAAGTAAAATGTAGAGTTAGAAGTTGAACATAATTATCTAATTCTGTTGGAACTCAGAAGAAAAAAAATGGTTATTTAGTGAAAATCAAATGTTTAATTTAGTATTTACTTTTCAATAAAATCTTTATACTTTTTGCTAATCTTAATCATTAATTCATCTGTAGTCTTGATTCATTATTAATGTCGCAACACTAAACAACGTTGGCGACGAAACACGTAATGTTCAGCCTCTCTTAATTGACGAAAACAGCTTTGATTTTTTAGAAATTTATGTTCTGTCCTACACGAGATAGCACACGGTCTCATTTTGTACTGTTGTTCAACAGCCATTCGAGTTGCATAAAAATATTTTAAATATTTTTACTGTAACTCACAGATACACAATGCGTTAAATAAGTTTTTAGACACGTCCTAGATCGCAGGTTGTAATGGCGTCACAAGTGTAAATGTGAATGCTTCATAATATCCATCGTCTGCTGGTTTGCTGCCAACAAGTTGTGCATATTTAATTCAATAACTGAGAAAAGACTAGCGTTTAAGCAGAAGTGAATTCTTTTTCATGTTATTTTTTTAGGATGGACAAAGAACTGTTATTAAATTTAACACAAAACTTGGTAAAAGTGCTTCGGAAGCATACAAAATTATGAAAATAAGTTTACAGTGTCTGTTGTTTAAATCTATCGAATGGCACAAACGTTCTTGGATGGAAGTGATATGGTAGAAGATGACCAGCATCGTGGAAGACCTATTTCATCTAGGACACCTGGAATTGAGAACATACGAAATTTCGTGGTAAAATCACTGTACGTCACTGAGACAGATGGAAGACTAAAAACTAACAAAAACAATTCGAATTGGCCTGCATGAAGATTTGGTAAATCAAAAGTGTTTTAAGTTTGTTCCACACATTTTAAGCCCTGGACAAAATACAATGAGAATTGCACATTGCAGATACATCATTTCAGCCACTGAAAACGATCCAAACTTTTTGAAATCCATTGTTACAGGAGATCAGCCCAAGTGCTTACAATATGATCCTGAAACAAAGCGACAAAGGAAGGAATAGATGTCGCAAAATTCACCGCAAGCACAAAAAGGAAAATTCTATCCAAAATCGAAACAATGCTCATTAAATTCTTCTATAATAAAAGTATTTACCCACAAAGAATTTCTTCCAACTGTACAAATAAATGTAGGTGAGCACTACTCAACTTTTTTTTAAAGCGTTTGACGACCGGAATTCTTTGCATTCGTTCAGAATATCGGACTTAAAGCAGTTGGTGTTTGAGGTCCATTATTGTTCGTCGATTTTACGCAAGAAATAATGTCTGTGTTGAAGCATCCACCGTAGTCACCCAATATAGCAATTCGCGCGCGCGCGAGACTACTCCTTATTTTTAAAATTTAAAATAAAGTTTGAAAGGGGTTATTTTGAAATTGTTTTAACCATACAAGTATCTTCGACGCATGCCTTGCATGAGGTTCCACAAAGTGATTTAACAAAGGCGTTCGATTCATAAATTGTAACAAGTGCATTGAAGCTGGAGGGTCCCATTTTGAATAAAAACACCAAAACGGGAATTTATTTCTTGCTTTCATTTTTTTTATATAAACCCAGTCTTAAAACTTATTTCACACAATATGTAGAATTTCCTAGAATAATATCAGGCTTATTTCTATAAATAAATGTGCGAGAATTGTTTTAAGGTCATTTGAAGAAGTTGCATTAATTGAAGTTTTCAGATATGAACCACTAGCAATAGATAAATATTTCCAAGAAACCAAATTAGAAAAAATAGTGTACGCAATTTCCGGTATGACACTTTGAACTAGATAAGTGAACGTTAATTAACGTCACCCTATTAAGCAATACAAGACCATAGATGACGGACGGTCAAAATTTTGAATCTTGGTCAAATAATGAGGACTATACCATGAACTGGTACCCCTATGCCAATGAAAAGACTTTGAGTCCCCTCTATGTGGCAGATCTTCAGTGACACTAGAGTACGAACTCATGTTACACCCTCTGCGAGATCGTGACCATTACCCCTAGGATATGGCAACCCTTGTTTTAGGAATGTAACAAGAAAAAGATGAACATTACTCAACACCTTTAAATATGTCAATTTGAAAGCTAGCTCATATTAATTATTGTAGCGTTTACACCAGAATATTTAATTCTAATCTTAGCAAAAGACGAAATTAGAACTAAGGTAGGGATACATAACAAGCCAATTTATTTTCGATGACAAATTTACAGGCTAAACCAAGGATTTAAAAGAAAAGTGATACAAAGAAATAAAAATATTACAAAATAAAAAGAAAAAAAAGGAACTAGTTTATCATCATGGGGCTATGCTCGAAGCGCTCCTTCGTACGATAAAGGAATCAAGTCAAGCAGCGCATATTGTCGTTGGAATGGAATCCAAGATGGCGGCCTAGTGGTAACAAATAGTCAGGACAATTTTAAAGAACTGTTTTAAAATACAATGAAATCTCTACTTCACATGAAGAATATAGGAACAAATTGAGAATAAACAAGATCATTAAGGAATATCAATATAATATAATATAATATAATAAAGAGCTATATTTACTTATAATATTATGCAGTATATAATAATTATCACAATATAATTTAGTAATGATTATAAGAAAAATAATAATCATATTGTAATATAAAAATTAGATACAAGAATATTTATCTAACAATAATTATAAATGAACAATATAATATTTATAAATAAATATTAAAAGTTAATTATAAATAAAGAGATTGTATGATTATTACATATAACACTAATTGTATTTTTGTATTATATAATAAATAAAATAATTGCATAAAATATTTTAAAATTAACAATGAATATCAATTAATAAGTGCTGGTAACTTGCAATATTCCAAAAACCGCGAGTACCTGAAATGAACTTCATCGAATTACAGCGGACCACAAAAGTGTTTGTACACTTGCAATTTCCTGTAAAGTTTAATACTTTCGACTAGTAAAAACTAATAAATTGGAATTGTTATTTTTTTATGATATTTGAAACTTGTTTAAGGGAATTATATATAATCAATTTATTAAAAATAGAATAACTTATTTTTAATAATGCATAATAAAAAACTAATAAAAATTTACGTTCCATAAGTTTTTGTACATTTAAAAATCTCAACATAGATTTAAATATCGCATTTTGTTCGTAATTTAGTACTTAGGATATCTTTAAGTGTCCACGACACACTTAGGCGTCTTGGTATAGATCTAATAAATTTTTTTTTGTTATTTCTGCATCGATTTTTCTCCATTCTTCTATGTGATTATTGTTTTTACTTCACATTGTTTTTATACGCTCCATTTTGCTTTTCCTTAAATAAAATTCTCAAAAAATATGTTCTACTGTCTAAATAAAGTGATTGAAGAGTTGTTTTCAGAATTTGGAAACAGTTGTAAAGACACTAATGGCCTACATTGAGAGCAGTTGAGTTTGGGGTCATCTTGTTAAAGAATGAAGTCGTCTCCATTATCCAAATTTTGGGCAGATTGTTTAAAAAAGTCCTTAAAATATTTAAATAGAGCTCACACATGATTCACAATACCATAAAAAATATTAAATTACCCAATCCTGAAGCTGATTTGCACACCCCACGCAGGAACACTTATCTTCATGGTTCACTGATCCAACTACATTCTTGTAATTAAGTTTTAGAAAATTCAACATTGACAGCAAATTGATTGGGATGACAGAAAATTCAACACTCTTGGTTCCGATGAGTGTATAATAGTTTCTAAATGAAAAATTGAGGAATTTAATCCCATGAATTTATGTGGAACAAGAACACCATCTCCATGCTAAAGCATGTTGGTGGAGATGTACTTGCGTGGGGGGTACAAATCAGCTTCAGGATTAGTTAAATTGGTATTTTTTTTGAAAATATTGTGAATCATGTACTATGTATTTAAATATTTTAAAGAGAAGTTTTAAATTATCCGACCAAAATTTGGATATTGGAGAGGGCTTCATTTTTAACAGGATAATGACGCCAAACGAACTGCTCTCAATGTTGGCGGTTAGTGTCTATAATTGTCCCCAAATTCTGAAAACACCCCCTCAATCACTTTATTTAGCCCAGTAGAACATATTTGGTGATAATTTGATTTTAAAAAAGAAAACGAAAACGAGAAAGGTTGTACTTTTAAAATTTTTCTCTAGTTCCTCTTAGGCATACTCAAATGTTTTATTATACCCGAAATTAAGTAGGATATCTAAGGTTCTTATACCAAAGTTGTACCTTACAAAGTTTCAATATGGGTGCCCTTCGTGATACGGCAGATACCTAGGCAGTACTATATTTCCATCCATACTCCAACCAACATGTCTCTTGTAACGACAGAAAAAGAATGTACACTTTCACTTTAGTTTTTTCTAGGTACCCAGTGTTATCGAGTGGTGAAAATTGGCTTGAAAGCTACTACATACTCCAAGGAAGGATTGCAGAACTCTGTCAACTGTTTCCTTCGAACGCGGTCGCCCGGTGATTTTGCCTTTGCAAAGGCAATCTGTCTCCATTAATTGTGTAGGCCAACGTTTGAGTTCTTGTCCGGTGGATTGAACCCAAATTGTCCCCAAAAGTTGCGTTGAACTGATATAACATACATTGTTTTTGCGATATTCTGCAGCCCAAAATGCCTTCTGTGGTTTGGTAGGCACCACGTTGACAATTTTGTGCACACAAGAAAGGCGGATATTTAAAAACTTGTGGCATCTAGTAGCTTTCAGGTCGATTTAAATCGCTCTCTACATACTGGGTATCGAGAAAAAATAAAAATGGTGCATTCTTTTTCTGCCGTTACAAGTGAAATATTGGTGCTAGTATGGACGGAAGTGGAATATCGCCTAGATATCTGCAGTATCACGAAGGGCGCCCATATTGAATCTTTGCGAGGTTCATCCTTGGTACAAAAACGAACTTCAATATATTACCCAACTTTTGTTATAATAAAACATTCCAATAGTACCTCAGAGCAACTGGAGAATATTTTTTAAAAAATGTACAATTTTTTTCGGACACCCTGTATAAACCAATAATGCGAAGTAAAAACAAACAGAAACATGGAGGAAAATAGATGCAGCAATTGCAAAAACTGATTAAATATATACCAAGACGTTTAAAAGTTATTGCAGGTACTAAAAGATATCCTACTAAGAACTAAATTAAGAAAGAAATACAATATTTAAAGCTATGTTGATATTTTTGTTAAGTGCACAAAGACTTTTGTAGCGTAATTTTTTAGTAGATTTTTGGGTATTAATTAGCTTTTAAAAATAATAGTCCATTCTATGTTTTAAAATTGAATATGTTTTAAAATAAGAACTAGTTGCATATACTACAAAAAATTACAGTTACGTTGTATTAGTCTAAAACATTAAATTTTATAGGAAGTTGCACTTATGTATTTCACTGTATGAACGTTTAAAATGTATTAACTAAAATTAAAATAAAATACAAATGCGCAAATATTAAAAGCACAGCCCACATTTTTTAAAAAAATATCCCGGTACTCACTAATGACATTAAAAATATTCATATTAGAAAATAGCACAACATACAGCAGAAGACTGAATCATATGGCTTTAAGAACAAATGCAATTGAAAACGGTTAAAGTTTCGAAGGAATTGGAATATAATCCTCTGAAATTAATAGGGTTACAACGGGAAAACCAATAAAAATGAACTAATATACGTTATCCCCATGGCAACCACGGTGCCAGACAATAAAAATATCAAGGTAATCATATTGTAATGTTATAGCCCATCTTGGCAAACATAAACAACTTGGCACGTATATAGCCCCGTTATATCACACACACACACACAAAATTAAAAAACTACATACCCCAAGTCCGATAAGAGAGAAAAGCGTAATCAACTGCAGTGAAATAAAGTGTGTCAGAATGCCGTTAAAATACGAGGTGGATATCCATCTAAGTGAACGGACAAGAAAAAACAGAGCACATAATATGCATTTACATTTTAAGTAGTCGTGATGATTCCCTACCTGAAAGAAAAATCATTTGAATTTAGAAAACTGTCCATTCTCTCTACACTATTAGAAAAAAAATGTAGGGGGTCTTACTCTAATGTAAAATTCTCCTATGCTAACAAGTTCTTCTGGATATATGTACTTTGCTGTCTAATTAAAGGTTGATTTGATCGCAAGTTACTTCATGCAACGTTATACAAGGTCCCGCGCGAATCCATGATACAAACTTTAAGGGTAGGTACAGAACACTGTAACAGTCATTTATCGCAGTGTTTCTCAAACTGTGGGGCGTGCCTCCTAGGGGGCATGGTAACTTTACAAGGGGGAGGGGTGCGAGGATATTAAAAAGTCGAAAACTAAAGATTTAAAAAAATTTGCTGAAAGTAAACAAATAATACATTCTGGCTTAATAAAAAATAAAATGCACATTTATACTACACTTATAAATATATCAGTACTTCAGAATGTATTTTATAAGGAATTGAACAATATTAATTTAACAAGTTTAATAATCACCAGTGACCCCATGGGCTTGTCATATGTACAATTATGTATAAAAATTAACACTTATTTTGATAATTTGTATGGTCTATAATTAACCACTTAACTGTCGAGATTAAAAGTTATACGATTCACTCCCCAATGCCGCTGTTTTTTCATGTAGGTGCGCGTATGAGATACATTGGATGAGGGGGGATAAAAGGGGAATAAAGAAGCAAAACCTCTGAAATACGTAAATCCTTCCCAAACACTGTCAAGTTAACTTAAATGCATTACAAAAGTTTTCGGAATAACTCTATGGATAGAAGTCCACATAAAAGATCGTACTTCGGAAATACGTATATATACGTCCGGACCAATTAACACATTGGCTGACCAAGACGTATATATACGTCCTGACCAATTAACACATTGGCTGACCAAGACATTTATATACGTCGGTGGACTTCAGAGGTTAAAAGTCGTATTGTAGCTTTAGCCCCAAATCATAGTATGACTGCATTCAATACATTGTTATTGTACGGAGAAGAGGCGGAGGCGGCATGATGGAAGTTATGACTGAAAATTGGGTCGCAAGAATCAAAAGTTTGAGCACTGATTTATTGTATAGGAACGTATGAGTGCAAATGAGGTGGTGAGGTACCAACATAAAAAAATAGGAACGAAAAGAAAGACAAAGTGTTTATTAAAAGCGTCGTTGACAAGTGTAAAGTCTAGAATTACTGTTCAAAAGTGTCCGCCAGTGACGATATATGCTTAACTGCGTCGGCGGAGCGATTGCTGTACACCTTCAAAGATACCAAGTATTTCACGCATGCATGCAGCAGTTTCGGATATTCGATCAACGAGATCTTGATCTCGTCAAATGGAGTCGCATAAACAAGATTCAGCTATCCCCATAAAATGTAATCGAGGTTCGATAAATCTGGAGATCGGGGTGGCCAAGAGACTGATTCATCACGTAAAATTCATCGTGCCAGAAAAGATAGCATTCAGGTAAGCACGAACACCATGGAAGAAAATCCGTGTGCTCTGGTCTTCGTCGATCAAGAAATTGCACGTGATATATTCGTAGAGAGAGCAACTCTGCCTTTACCATGTGCACGGCCGTATATGGAATGCATGCCTGCTTTTTCGGCATATGCAGTTACCCATCGTAGACGTCAGCACAATCATGCATGGCGCTTTTCCCTGCTTGGATGCATTATGTTAAACGGCGGCTAGACATCTGCTGCACCCAACTGGCAACGCAACCAACCAATAACTCTACTTTTCTCTTTTACTTCCCCTGTTTGTGCCTCACTACGTCACTTGTGCCCATACATTTCTATACAATAAATGATTGTTACAATGCGGTACCTACCTTTAAAAATCGTACCATTAATTCGGGACCACTCTGTATAAAGCAACACGAGGGCTATTTGTGAAGGACCTTGTGAACCATGGTCAATTGAAGATTACACTTGAACTGGCACCCAATGCTCCTAACTTCCATACCACACCAAGGGGAGGACGTTTCAGGCTCGTAAGATTTACCATACATCGTTTCCCTGTACACGGTGGGTCTTCAGTTATACTAGGCTCGAGCTCATGACTCATCAACTATGAGTCCGTGACCTTAAGCACTAGACTACCATGGCCATTTGATTTGATCGAAGTCATTTTTCAATTTGAAGAATTTCAGTATAAGTAGATTTTGTGTTAGTTAAGGAAAAAAGAAATTATTAGTCTCGACTAAATAAAATCCAAAATCCTAATTCACACACAATGCACATGTCTCATTTTTGCACTAAAATTTAATTATAAGTGTACGATTTTTAATTAAAAAGTGTTTCTGCTAGGTTAATGTAATACTAGAATAAGATGAAATAAAAATTACTTCTATTATAATTTAATACTTAAATACAAGGTCAGAGTTCAAAAACTGTTTGACATTGAATTTTCCTATGCATAGTAGAGATTCTTAGCAGATATCGGAAAAGACGGAGGTAACAGTTTAATGTTCATGTTTAAATTTTTTCCCATCGTTCCAGTATACCAGTCGAGTGCGATGCTGTTGCATCTTGTTCGTTAGATTCTTATATATCTAAAGACGACTGAATTACTTGAGAGGTACTGCATCAAATTTTGTCTATCAATATTTAGTAAGATTCAGCAAGTGTTTGCGGATGATGTTGTGGTGGTCAAACAAGTGAAGGATTGGTTTAACCGTTCAAAGGTGGCCGCATATCGGTAGAGTAACCAAGCTTCAAGGAGGCCACAAATCACTCGAAATGCAACTATTTTTGAGAAAAAAGGGAACATCAGACATTGAAAGATCGTTGTTTGACAGTACGAGAGGCTATTGAATAATTTGAGATTAGTAAAGGTTCTCTAGATGCAATTTTGTGTGACTATGTGCAGAGCGGCTGTGAAATTTTTTCCCAAGTTTCTGTCCGAGGAACGAAAGAACTCTGCCCTGAAGTCTGCACATGACTAATTGGACACTATCTACGTTGAAATTGACTCCTTGCGACTTATAGCCGTTTTCAAAAAGGAAAATGCCATTGAAAGGATCCCGTTTTCAAAGTAGAGTTGAGATAAGGCAAAATGTGACGGCAGAGTTGAACATCTTTCCAAGTGAGCGAGAGTGAATATCAACGTCGTACTGATCAGCTACTCGAGGGCTTTTGTCGACGGATTTCGTTATTTTGACCCGACGCCTGAGCTGACATCTTCACTCTCCTAACAACCACACCACACCAACGAGAGGACGTTTGGAACATCATTCCAAAAGAAGTCTTTTAATAGGGTTTCTGGTAGTGGAATGAATGCTGGGCTAAGTGCGTGAAAGCGCAAGAAGCATAATTTGAATTTTCATTAGGATCATACCCCCGTAAAGTAACTAAAATGTCTTTTTTGCCCAAAGGTCGGATACGTTTTGAACAGATCTTGTAACTACTAAATTCCACAATGGAAGAGAACGTTTAGCTGAAATGATGCATAAAAATAAAGGAAAAGATTTGGAGAAATCCCACGTGCATAGGAAAATAACTAAAGATATTTAGAAGTGGGAAATAATAGACTTAACTCAGTGGCGCGACAACCCATGAGAGCCGAGGCCTTCTGTCCCCAACTCTGTATACACGACTTTTGGCCCAGAGGTGCATAAGCATATGTTCCTGTCGGGTGGTCTGTCTGACATGAAACCCACAGTGTTAGGTCCCCCAAGAAAGCTAGGTACTCATTTATCGACCCATTGAAGGGATATGAAAGGCTGAGTTAATCTTGCCCAGCCGTGGATGGAACCTCGGACTTGTGGCTTGGAAGCGTGATGCACTAGCCAGGAAAAAATACTACCAAATAAAACCCTCGTTAGTTTTTGTGAATTTCTATATTAGAGAAGGAAGGGTCTAAATAACTTATGTTCTATGATTTATTCGAATTCAATCATTAATTTCATTTACTGAATGTTTAATAACTTCGCACTAAAATTTTTTCATGTTTTCAGTGATAGCATTTTCACATTTTAAAAAATATGAATGCTGAAAAATAAAACTATGGAAATAAAAATATTTATTATATGAAATATATACCATCATTCCGTGAGCAAAGAACAATTGAATGGAGAAAAATATAAGAACACTGTATAGCGAGATGTAATGAAACAAAACTGTTGCCACAAGTATTTCGAAAGTAAGTATAAGAAAAGCTACAATTGCATTCGCTGCGACCAGCTTGCAAAATTGAATCCAGGGGGCAATATAATTCATAATCTGAAAAAGAAAAGAAATTAATTGATTTTTTTATTTTTTGAAAGATTTTGAATGAGTTCATTTAAAATTGAAATGTTTCTCATTTATTTATATCTTATAAGGCTCTATTAATAAATTTAAGTTATTAGTCAGGATATCAAGTTAATTATTAACACTACTTTCCACTTTTAAAATATTTGTTACGCAATATAAAAATATAGTCCTTTTGTTAAGATGTATACTAAAATTACGATATCTTACTTTGCGGCTGTAATAATACTATTTTTTATTCATTCACAGAAGACTTCACATTAACTTATTAACTTAGACATTGTACAAAATGTGTGCTATTTTAGCATTGGTTAATTGAATCACGTTTCCAGAGCTATAATGCTTTCATGTAAATGAAGTGTTCACTAATGTTGAATTTTAAAGCTGTTAACGCTGTTGCAATGAACCTCTTCCTTTTAGAAGTAGTATTGTGGTAACAGCCAGTGCATGTATCTTTTTTAAGATGTAAACACACTCTTGTGAAATATTCTTGTTTCGAAATTCTAATTTGTGAACTAATCTATTCATATTGAAATATTCTTCAGCATTGAAATATATGTAACTTTTTTAAATTGGACTTGGACGTTTTATTGAATCTATTTTCTATGAACAGACTGGAATTTGTGTGAAACCCAAATCTTTAGTCTTGGATTACAATTTATTACATTCCGCTAAATTCGACGCTAGTGCTAATATACAACTAAAAAAACTACCGTAATTGCGTATTGGACTGTCAGCAATTTTCTTCAAATAAAAACACGTAGCCAAATGACACAAAATGCTGCCAATAATGGAAACCATTTTCGCTCCTTTTTGAGCAAATAATAAAGACGGCAATTTGATTTTCTTTCGTTTTCCACGTGGGCAGGCCTTATGTGATGTATTGGGGATGGGAAGGAATAAAGAAGCAAGTAATCTGAAATAAGTAAATCCTTCGCAAACATTGTCCATGTTCTTTTATTGCATTCCAAAGCGTTCGGAATAATTTTATGATAGCATCGCACACACAAAAAAAGATTGTATTTCGGAAAGACTTATAAATACGTCCGGGGAAATTAACGTTTTGACTGAGCGAGCATTTATATACGCTGGTGGCACTTATGAGGTTAAAGTAATATGGCAGTTCTAGCATCAAAGTATAGTATTATCCAATTAAATGCATTGATATTGTATGAGGGGGGCACGAGGAAAATTATGATTTAATAGTGGGTCGCCAATATTGAGACTTTGAGACGCACTGAAGTAGACATTAAAAGACGTGTGTGTGTATGAACCAACACACTCTAGTTTTTTTAAACTATGCTATGCTATGCCATTGGGAAAACTGAACTTATTTTTATTTTTACAATAACTATTTAAAATTCAGCATATTTATTCGACAGAGTATAAGTTTTCTTTTCAAAAATTGGCAAAAAAAGTTTTGCTTGATTGATAGAACTACATGCGGCTTACGACCATCGCTTGTTTTAACCGCAAGCGAGTGGTACACACGCTACACAGCTGCTACCTTCACCCAAGCTTGTACCCTACTCCAATTTTCAAATCACGTTACTCAAAAAGTTCAAGTCTCAGTTCAATTCATCGCGCAGCAGCCCTAATTTTTCCATTCAAATCTTAAATGGGAGCCCTATGACAATGCTATGAAAATCTTGAGCTTTAAATAACAGAAAGCAGCGAATCTTGAGACTATCATAATACTTTTAGGAAATCTGGTAATATTAACAAAGCCAATATTCCAAAGATAGGTATTGAAAAAATTGTTAAACGCATATATGGAATGTGTTTGATCTCAAGTATTGTATTTAAAATGTATAAAATAAAACTGAAGTCTTTTTCAAACTTTGATTCAACACATCTTCATTAAAATCTTATCCAGTATAAAAAGATGAAAACATTAATTAGTTATTCTAATAAAATTGAAGCAATGAGAAAATAGATTTAATAAATAGAAAATGTTTAAAAAAATTTCGATTAAGCGAAATACTTTAAAATAAAAACTCATTATTTTTCTTATGATACACAAATTTAAATACGTAGTTTCAAATTAAAAAAACATTGTAGTTCTTTGGCTTTCAATATTCCATTATAGAAATCTGCAAATATAAAAAGAGAAAGACTTACAGTTTTCCACGTGTTTTACTTTTAAGTTCCACTTATAATATGATATCTGTAAGAAATCGTTTGATTATTGAGAAGTATTGCACATTAAATTACAAAAGGCATAAATATAACCAATTAGTCCGTTTAAAAGGTTGACAAGCACAGTTTCTAAGTAAACGTCGCATGCGCGTTTTTTGAAATATTTAACACGTATACATAATCATAGAAAAAACCAAGCAATTTACTTCAGATATATATATATATATATATATATATATATATATATATATATATATAATACACCTTTTCTATAAACTTAAGCTGCATTCACACCAAGGTAGTCAGCGTCGAGCGGCTAGCCAATCAGAGACTTCATTTCACCCGAGATAAAGTCTTTGATTGGCTCGACGCTCGACGCTGGCTGCCTTGGTGTGAATGAGGCTTTAAACGTGGGTCATAATAATGAACTAGTGGCTCGCATGTCATGAGTTTGAGCCTAATACCGTTGAAGACCTACCGTGCAGCGGGATCCGATTCACGCTAAATATGGCGAGGCGCAAACTCCATCCTGTTGGTAAGATGTGAAAGTTAGGAGAAAGGGTAGCCCGCTCAGGTGTCACCCTCGTCATTTTATGATGATTCACAAGGTCCGTCTCCAATAGGGTTGGTGTAGCCTTATAGTCGGTGCTGTGTGTTTCATCCTAGAATACATACGAATGAGTGAGTGAATATTAAATTCGCATTCAGCTACTCCAGGGATTTTAGCAACATACGTCTTAATTTTGAACCATGGTAAAGTGACAAGGAGGACACCTGATCTAGTACCCTATCTTTTAACTACCACAGCACACCGTTAGTAGGACGTTTGAGCTCTCGACTGAATTAACGTCATCGCTCCTCTACACGACGGATTTTCAGCAATACTAGGCTGGAACTCATGACACGCCTGCCACGGGTCCATTACCTTGACCACTTGGATAATGTGGCCACAGGGATACATACGAAAATCAATCGAGAGATAGATGGACAGAAATGTACAATCTATCACAAAAGAATATAGACCTTACAATCACAAAAGAATGTAGACCTTATTATAAGCGATAATCCCAGCATAGAGCAAAAAGGGTGTGCTGCTTTCCATTCGAAACGGACATCTATTTCAGACAAATGTCTAACTCCTTTTCCCGAAGATACATCCATGTCATATTCGGGACTCGAACCCGAGCCCCTCGATTTCTATCCGAGTCTCATAACTACCGTAATGGCAGGGTGGCAACTTTATAGTACGACGTTAATATAACTCTCACTCTTAATAGTTTATGTTTAGAAAGTTAGTTGAATAAATTCACATCGTCTTTAAAACTACCTCAAGAGATAATTGGATGGACGATTATTTATTAATGTCACAGTTCGGATGTAGGTAAGGACTATCCCTCCCAGCTCTCGTAATTTTGAATCTCAACCAATTGAGAAGGATGAAATCAGATGACATCCCACTCTCCAGACTTACACAACACGACAACGCTGGAACTTTCAGCTTCGTCAGTTTTAATGTGCATCAATCCCTTTACACTCTCCGATGTTTAGCAGTATCAGAACTACAACTCCTGGTTCGATAGAATCAACGCCAACACGATTTCATGACCATGACTACTGTGCTGCTGCGGCCACACATAAAGACAACTACAACGCACCAAAGCAGTTAAAAAACGATTGATGAAGATGTAACCAATTAACGACATTTTCCCTCTCATGCAAAAGTCAAGGATTGGTTTTGTCTTGATCAAGCACTGTCTTGTTATGAATCAATCTTAACATTTTTTACCGAGGGTTTAATGGGAGAAGTATCCTAATGGTTAAGATAACGGGCTTGTGGCATGCGAGTCATGCGTTCGATCCTGTACCGCTGAAGAGCCACCGAGCACAGAGGACCGATGCAGGTTAGTTATGTCAAGGCTCAAACGTCCTCTTGTTGATGTGGTGAGTGGAAATTAAGAAAGGAGGTGCTAGCTCAGGTGTCATCCTCGTCACATGATCATAGTTCAAAATTACGAGGTCCGTCGCCAAAAGCTCCCGATTTACTTACTCACTCATTAACCGTAGCTATGGAGTAGCTGATGAAATTAAAACTGTGGAGTGAGTGAGTGAATATTAACGTCGAACTGCTAAGCTACACGAGGGCTTTTGGCGAAGTGGCAACCCCTCTCCTAAATACCACACCTCTTGATCGATTTAACTAGCATCGCGTCCCTGCACGGTGTGTCTTCAGTGGTACTGGGCTTGAACTCATGACACGCCAACCATGATCCGACACCTTGACCACTTGTCTACCATGGCCAAACTGCGGAACTAGTGAAAGAATGTTTTTCACATTGCTCTATAAGGCAAAACGAGTGCTATTGACGATGGACCCTTAACTTTGAACCACGGTCAAATGACGAGGATAACTGATTGCCGTTACACTAACTTTACGAATGGTCAATGTGAGAAATTTAAGTCACTACAAATATAACGTGCATCAGTCCTTATCAGCCCTTCGGTGAGTCATATACGTATATTTGTTGAAGCTCAAAGTCTAACGTTCGTGTGGTATGCAAGTATTGAAAGTAGGATGCTAACTGTGATGTCTTCCTTCTCACTTGAGATTCAAAATTGAGCCGGCTAAGACCAACTGACCTTTGGAATAGCTTCGAAATGTGACTAATAACTTTTCTATCTGGAAAATAACCCTTGTGTACCTTAGAAGGAATTTATTTTAAGGTATCCTACTACGTTCGGAAAAATGACTTAAAAAAACGTATAAATGGATAATTTTCGTGTCATACACAGTGGTACAAACAATTGAGGATACACCTTACTTTTACTTGATAAATCCAACTTTCAATCGAAATAACACATTAACTAGAAGTTCAAACGTGTTTTTATTTTCACACGTAACAAAAGTGTTAATTTACAATAAAAATAACGAAAATCAACAAAAAATATCTAAAATTAAAAATTTCACAAGTATTGGAAATAAACATAGGCAGATCTTTACCTCAAAAAATTGAGGATACACCAATGAAATATTTAACTACCACTAGATTTTTCTCTGCTTGCTACTACAATAGCCTATGTATGGCCAATTTTATCTTGAACTTTTTCGACTGCTACTTTTGTCTTTTGAAGTTGGTTATAAGAATTTAAAGCCACAATAAAAGGATTGATTGATTGATTGATTTAATATTAACGTCGCACTGTGCAGCTACACGAGGGCTTTTTGGCGACGGACCACGTAATTTTGAACCATGGTCAAGTGACGTGGACAATAAAATGGAAAATGGGTCCTCGGAGAGAGACCAGTATTGATGTAAGAAAATTTATATTAAGGTTATTTAAGAAAGGAAAATCTTATCGTGAAATAGCTAAAATTGTCCGTTGAAGTCACTCGTGTGTCCAGAAAATCATTAGAAGTTTAAAAGCGATGGACTAATTGAACATAAAAGTGGAAGAGGAAGGAAAAGTATTCCGAGTGATGTAGCCAAAAGGAAAGTTTTGAAAGATATCAAGATTGATCCTAAACCAAGTGCAGTCAAACCAGCTGCAGAAACTTCTCGAATAATGGGCAGAAGTGTAAGTTCTGAAACTGTGAGAAATGTGATTAGACATGCTGGATATAGCAGTCGAGTAGCTAGAAAGAAACCTTTCATAAGCTTACAAAATCAGAAAAAGCATTTGGAGTTTGCAAAAACTCATCAATTGAAGACATCACTTTTGGAAGAAAGTTATATTTAGTGACGAAAGTAAATTCAACATTTTTGGAAGTGATGGCCGTCGCACCGTTTGGAGAAAGCCGAACACCGCTTTGGATCCAAAAAATTTACGTCCTACAGTTAAACATGGTGGTGGCTCCGTCATGGTTTGGGGTTGTATGGCTTCAAATGGGGTAGGAAATTTAGTTTTTATAGATGGCATAATGGATCATAAGCTTTATATAGATATACTCAACAACAATCTTAAAGAAAGTGCAAAGAAATTGGGTTTAGATGGAAATTTTATTTTCCAGCAAGACAACGACCCCAAACATGCGGCACGTAATGTCGAAATGCGGTGTCTTTTTCATTGTAAACAGCAATTGCACACACCACCACAGTCCCCTGACATCAATGTCATAGAAAATTTGTGGACCACACTCGAAATAGTGGTCCAAAAACACCAAATTAGGAACAAAGCCCATTTAAAGCAAGTGTTACAAGAATGGGATAAAATATCTCCAGATACCACCAAAAAAATTGGTCAAATTGATACCAAGACGTTTGCAGGACATTATAAAAGCCAAAGGACATGCAACCAGATATTGACACTGTCTTTGTATGTGATATGTCACACAGATTTCATTGGTGTATCCTCAATTTTTTGAGTTAAAGATCTGCCTATGTTTATTTCAAATACTTGTGAAATTTTTAATTTGAGATATTTTTATGTTTACTTTCGTTATTTTTACTGTAAATTAACCTTTTTGTTACATGAGAAAATAAAAACACGTTTGCCCTTCTAGTTAATGTGTTATTTTGATTGAAAGTTGGATTTATCAAGTAAAAGTAAGGTGTATCCTCAATTGTTTGTGTCACTGTTGTCATCAAACTTAAATGAAAATAATAGTAAAACAGAACAAATTCAATCCCATGATTCATCTACTCTGAAAAAAATAATTAGAAATTTCTAGTTTAATCGAACTTTTTTTCAGATCTTGTTAAAAAAATGCCAAAGCTACTACTGTTACTACTCCCAGCTCGTAAAGCCTCTAAAGATGACAGACAAAAAACTTTTCTACTTAATGAAACGCTCCTAGATAATCAATTCTTCTCTTTCTAATTTTAATTTCTTCGTTTTAGTATTTTTAGCTCAACTGTTTTCTCATTTCTATAGTTAAATTTTTTCTCTGAGAAGGACAGTCTCTGCAAGTTTACTCTACAATCAATAGCAATGCTCAATCCCAATAACAGAAATGAGCTGCCCCATTGATCCTTGCCTTAATGAAGCCACTCCTTCTCCAGCAAGCTAAGCTAACAACACCAGAAATATCGTAGTTTCAAGATAGGGAGCGGAGGATCTTGTCATAGATCCAGTCTCTAGTGAAGTTCAACTTACTATTTGGTGTAATTTGGATTAAACATATATATATATATAATCGCTTTAAGAATATTTTTAGAATAAAAAATATTTAAATGCAATATTTTGCAAAAAATGAACTTATAATTACCTATTTTTAAAATAGTATCCTTTGATAAAAAATGCTTCTATATCAATCATGTTTTAAATACAATCTGTCAAAAAAGTATTGGGACTGATTGATTGATTGATTGAATATTAACGTCGCACTGTTCAGCTACACGAGGGCTTTTGGCGACGGACCACGTAATTTTGAACCATGGTCAAGTGACGTGGACGACACCTGAGCTGGCACCCCCCTCTCCTAACTACCACACCACACCAACGGGAGGACGTTTCAGCTCTCGACAGATTTAACGTGCATCGCTGCCCTACACGGCGGGTCTTTAGTGGTACTGGGCTCGAATCCGTGACAAAGCAAGCCACAGTCCGATACCTATACCACTCGGCTACCGCGGCCACAAAGTATTGGGGCACACTACCAATTAATAGATTTTTATCGTAACATTTCAGTTAAACATACAAATGAAACAAAAATAGAATTAAACGTTATTTGATTAAATACAAATAATAATTTGAACAAAACTCACATACATTAATACAATTAAGGTTAAACTTGAAAATAAAATAAATCGAGTTAAAAAATGTGCTCAAAAAAGTATAAGGACACTTTTCCAGTAAATTAAGAAAAAAAATTCAAACTTAGAAATTAATATCTTGTTGGACCCTCTTTGCTTTTAATGAACTCTGAATTCTATTTGGCATGGATTGTATGAATTTTTTGAAAAACGATCTATCGATTTTGGTTCACTCTTCGACCAAATATTTTTTCAAATCCTGCTTGTTAAAAATTTGGCACTCATATAGTTTTTGCTGCAAATAATCTCATCCATGTTCAATGGGATTAAGGTCTGGACTTTTTGTGTAGGAGATTTAATTCGAGAACAGTGGTAGAGGACCCATTACTTGCAAGTATCTGGAGTATGTCACGTGTCATTATCTTGGAACAATTCTAAATATCCTGAGATTCCCAACTTGCTCGCACTTTGCTTTAAATTTCACTTGAGAATGTCAAGATAGACATATTTATTCATTATACCATTAATAAAATGTAAGTTCCCAAAATCAGAGCTTGCCATGCAGCCCCAGACAATTTGGTTACCCCTTCCATATTTGAAAGTAGGCCGTAAATTTTTGACATGCATTGTTGTATTTGATTTCTACCAAATTTTTTCTTGCCTTAAACCTAGCTTGTCTATTTGCTTTGCTGATGTAGGGCTTTCTTTGAGGTACTCTGCCATGATACTTATGTTTTCTTAAAACAGTTGTGACAGTTTCAGATTTTACTGATTTTCCAAACCTAGTATCACATTGCAAAGTCATTTTTAATGCACTAGTCCTTGGATTGATGTGTACTTGTATCACAATCCACCTCTCTTCACGTTCATTAAATATCCTTGAACGTCCTGATCTTTGCTTGTTTTCAACTCTACTTCTTTTCTTGAACATGTTAATGATGTTAAAAACAGTAGACTTACTCAATTTCAATGTTTTTCCTACACAGCAAATTGATTTCTCCTCTTTCCAATGACTTATTACGAGATTTCGTTCATCAACCGGTATATCTTTGTCGCCATTTTTCTATAAATAATCTTATGGGTTGAAACACTTGTGTTTAAACTTCTAGTCTAAGAAAAGTAGTATGGAATTAAATTCTATTGATGCGCTGTATATTTGTTAAATTTCTCATTTCAAAAGTGTCCCAATACTTTTTTGACTCCATTGTGCCTTTCAATTACATTTGAAAAGCTAGATCAAATTATAATTCGATAATACTCGAATAAAATTTTCCTTGTATACTGTACACCAAAAGTTAAAATATTTCTTAATTCATTTTGTTTTTGTTTTAATGTGATAAATAATTTTATAAATGGCTTTACAGTTATGCATGCCAAGTGTCCCAATACTTATTTCAGTGACTCTATATAAAGCAATGATGTTTCCAGAAGGTCTGAACTAGGAGTTTTGAAAAATTCTCATTTTCAGAGTTCGTACCAATTGAAATAATTATCGGTGTTTTTTTTGCTTAAAATTTATTTGTGTTTTGTACTAAACTATGTGGATAAATTCATTTCTAAACAATTCCAATTCTTTCAATATTTCAAAAATCCGAGTTCAGACTCCATACAGAGCTCTGAGCTATATATACGGGCAAAATATTTTGGTTATTGAAATCTTTTTCATAAAAGGAGAACGTTTTGAAAAATGGTAATTCTATGTTTATTTCTTCGCAAAATATTGCATTGAAATAATTTTTTACTGTAATAGTATTATTAAGACAATTATATACATGTGTTCTAATCCGAGAGAGACGCTACATATTATAAAAATTATCTATTTACACGTTTGTGCAAAACAACAGTTCCGAACGTAGCCGGATACCTTAACCCAGCTTTTCTCAAACTGCACGGCACCTCCCTCAGGAAGGGGTGTGATAACCCTGCGAGGGGGTGCGAGCATATTGAAAATAAAATGTTTAAAAAATGATCTTTTGGAATGAAGTAATACAAAATGATTTCTGACATAATAAAAAATACACATTTACACTGATATAATTTATATGTATCATATGGTGATAATCAAAATAAAAAGATTTTACTTCAAACGCTCATTAGCTATATTTGATCCTATAATCAAATAAAAAAGGCCTTTTTTTATTTGCTGTAATTCCACAATGAGAGATTTTTTTATTACGTTTCTTTTAACCCCTAAAGTTCTATTTTTGATTATCCTATATTTGACCTTCGAATTTACTTGTATGTTACACTCCGTCTCTTTTTCTTTTAGGAAAGTTGTAAATAATATTTTTTTGTTGCTTTTTTCCCATGTGAATGAGTTTTATGATATATGGATAAGCATATTGAGCACTTTGAAGGATTATTTGGCCAAGATGTATTTTTATGAGTATTCTGAAACATATAATGCATAATGAAAAACGTTTTACGCAAATCTTTTCAGAACTGACATCGATATTTTTATATTGAATACATATTTAACATGAGATTGTTCATGCGATGCGCAGAGTCATCCCATCCTCACGAAATCGTTCATTCTGGAAAAACTGTTTATTTGTTACCAAAAACATTGACAAAATATCCTGCAATATGACAGTCTTAATGGGAACTAAAATAAGTTTGTCAGAAATATGCCTCTTTTTTGAAAGTGGCAAATGTTTTTTACAGTCAAGGTACTTGTTTTGATAGAGTTCCCCTTGCTCGACCACTTTTGTTCAAAAATATTTTACATGAACATGCTACGCTTTCTCCTATGAACAACTTTGTGGTTTTGATTGCTGTATTGTACGACTAATTATGGTTTATAAATGTAAATGAGCAGAATATAAAAAAAATGTCCATCTTTGATCCATACTGAGGGAACTTGAAACTGATCAAACCTGCCGAAATAATGCATATTAATCAAGATAGCGAAAGTAAATATGAGAAAAGCGATAAACAAGAAACGTTTGAGTTGAATTGAAATTTTCAAATGCTGCCTAAAGAAGAACTCTATGAAGAAAACTATGAAGCCATAAATGTAGCACTTAGCCTTCCCAAAAAGACACAAGGAAGAAAAAGTTCAAAATGCTATTTGTAGATCATCAAACGACAGCAAAACTACAATAACGTGAACAAAATATAGCAATTTTGCTGGAAAATAATGTTCCTGTATTGTTAGTGAAAAGTGTCTGTGATTTATATCCTTTATTACGGTCAGGAACATTTGAAACATTTTCTTTAGTTTTATTGGATTTTTTCTCAAACTATCAAAGAAAAATTGAAAAGTCCTTGAAAGAAGGTAAGTATATTTTCTCTTGATTAAACTATTCAATAAAATTGTGATTTTTATCGTGCATAGTAAAAATAATTATAAAATAAATTATAGTTTAAAAACGAACTAAAAACAAACAAACATGCTTTTATAGTGAAGCGAACTAAAAAGTAAAAAAAATAAAAATATATATTACTTAAAAGTAACACATATACAAAACTTAATACTTATTTTGCTGATTTGTACAGTTTATAATTATGATCATACTTGCTGGTATACCCGTTCTTCGCACGGGTGAAATGAAAAATTAAACAACACAGATTGAAGGATAAAGAAGTTTTTAATGAGTTAATTTTACGTGAACTGCAAATTAAACAAAAAAAAGCTTTTTACGTAGCTCAGCTAAACAAAAAAAAGAGAAATAAAACACTTTTGTTAAATTTTAAGTATGTAGATCTAATAGCTGATAAAAAGGATTTTTTTTATTTATAACTCCCCGTAACACTCTTGACGGTCGATTTTTGAAAATACCTTCCTAAGCTAATCTCTGCTCAGCAAAAGTAACACTTTTAACAAAGTTTTGTGTAATGAACGCTTAAAATAGTGTAAATAATTTTTATCTGAAAGTATAATACATTAATACTACTTTCTGTAGTATTTATTTTATGTTAAAATTGTAATAGTCGCAAGCAAAGCCGTTTCTTAAAGTATAATGACGATTCAATGAAAAACATAGGGAAATGTTAACGATAGAGTCAAGTTGACAATTGCCTAGCTACTTTCATAACTCGAGCTTTATTAGAGCTTTGTAAGACCCGCCGTGTAGGGGAACGATGCACGTTAATGCTTTATCCAACCGCATTATGATTTACTGCAGTTTTTTTCATACAATATTTTTTTGGATCACTACATTTAAAATTAAGTGATATACATAAACAAAATACTCCACTTTGGAAAATTTAATCCGTTAGAGCTAATAAATTAATTAAAGATATTCCACTCTAAAATTAATTATATATACCGTTTACTTAAAATAAGTAGTCAAATCATTTTCTAAGGTCTTCATTAACATGCAAAAACATAAAACACTTAAATTTTGACAAACTATTTTTTTTCCGCTAAAATACTCATCATGGAACCCGTGCTGCCATATATCTTGGAAGAGTGGATTTCAAAGAACATTCCTGCTAAGTATTAAGGCTGCGGTAGCCCAGTGGTTAAGGTATCCAACCATGGCAGGCATGTCATGAGTTCGATCCCAGTACCACTAAAGACCCGCCGTGTAGGGCAGCGATGCACGTTAAATCTGTCGAGAGCTGAAACGTCCTCCCGTTGGTGTGGTGTGGTAGTTAGGAGAGGGGGTGCCAGCTCAGGTGTCGTCCACGTCACTTGACCATGGTTCAAAATTACGTGGTCCGTCGCCAAAAGCCTCGTGTGGCTGAACAGTGCGACGTTAATATTAACTCACTCACTCACCTGCTAAGTATTGGTAGAATATTCCTTTTAAGTTGGTGTGGTGTGGTAGTTAGGAGAAGGGGTGCCAAATCTGGTGTCGTCCACGTCACTTGACCATGGTTCAAAATTACGTGATCCGTTGCCAAAAGCCCTCGTGTAGCTGAACAGAGCGACATTAATATTCACTCACTCTCACTCCAAAAAATACAGTACAGTAGTTATTGCGTTTTTAATTGTAAAAATAATTATATCTGCCTATTCAATTAAATTTATAGCGTTATAATTAACTACTAACCACAAACAAATTTTGAAAATTTGTCCAAATGATGCAGTGTGAAAGAGAAAGTTTATTTACTTAAGTATCAGAACTGATAAAAGCATTTATTTGGAAAAAAAGATCAATTTCTTACTACCAAATGTGCATAATAAAATCATAAAAAAACATTAAAATAAAGAGAGATTTATAACAACCTCTCCCTTCTAAACTTAGTTTTATTCTGAAATAAAAAATAGGTATTATGCTGATCAGAGGAATTAATTAGAAGCGAACACCTTGCGTAGCCAAAACAAAAAAGGTTTTTCACAAACAAAAGATGGATATATGCTGACGTGGGCTTTTTTGCAGTGCACGCCAGAATTGCTAGCAGATGACAGAATTTTTTCCTACTTACTTGACGAACATCGTTATATTTTGGACACTTCATACAATATCTTTATAAATTATAGCCTATGTTATAAATTATGCCTGTGTGCTATTCTGATGTATAAGCTATATTACTGAAAGTTTCATTAAAATCCATTCAGTTGTTTTTGTGTGAAAGACCCACAAACATCCTCACAAACTTTTGCATTCATATTATATATTAGATTGTAGTTTTCGCTCCAAAGTGCGTTATTATTGCATTCAATACATTATTATTTGGGGGTGGCGCGATAAAAATTATGATTGAAAATCGGGTTGCTAGTAGTGAAAGTTTGAGAACCACTGCCTTAACCTATTATCCTCCTAAAAACTTATTTGAAAGTGAGTGAGTAAATATCAACGTCACACTTTTCAACTATACGCAGGCTTTTGGCGACGGACCTCGTAATTCTGAGCCACGATCAAGTGATGAGGACGACACCTGTGAATCAGCACTCTCTCTCCTTACTACCACACCACAACAACGGGAAGACGTTTGATTTCACTACACATTTAACTTTCATGGCTTCTCTTCACATCGGGTCATCAGTGGTACTAGGCTCGAACTCATGACCCGCCGGCCGTGCGTTCGTTATCTTAACCACTAGGCTACCGCGGCCATAACTTATTTGTAAGAGGTTTTAGGTAATGTGAAAGTTATATTAACTGAAATAAATTGTTATTGTTCCGAGATTTTATATTCGTGTTAAGTGGCGCTGCGGTGGTCAAGATTTCGAATCATGGCAGGCATGTCATGAGTTCTAGCACTGTACCATTAAACACCCACCGTGTAGGGGGGCGATTCATATTAAATATTTCGAGAGCTCAAATATTCTCTCGTTGGTGTGGTGTCGTAGTTTGGAGAGAGGGATGCCAGCTCTGGTGTCGTTCTCATCACTTGATCATGTTCAAAATTACGAGGTTCATCATCACAGGCCCTCGTGTAGCTGAACAGTGTGACGTTGATATTTACTCACTCACTCGTGTTAAAAGCTGTGCATGAGAATTTTCTTTAGAATCTGTGCTTTTTATTCTTTTTAAACGGACTAACTGTTCATTTTCATCTGGTTTTATAATTTCACGTGTTATAAAATCTCCTTCATTAAACGTTTTCTTACAAATGTTTTAGAAGAGCAAACTAAAAGTTAAAATATGTTAAAATAAGTTTTTTTTCTTTATTTTTCTGTAATGGAACTTTTGAATTACAAAGAGCTGGATACGCTTTAAAATTAGAAGTCAGTGTGTTTTATTTGAAACAAACGGCACTTAAATTATATGTTTTAAGTAAATTGCGTAAATTTGTGTTTAAAATTATGTCTCTTAATCTAAATCTTTTCAATCGTTTTTCGTTCTTTTATTTTACCGTACTTGTCATTCTAATTTTTTAAAAACAATTTAGATTTTTCTGTTTTTAAACTGTATAAAATATAGATGTTATGTAAAATCAAATATTAGAAAATGCATAAGTTTAACAATATATATATATATATATACTGCTAGACAATTGCTAAGGACGGATAACACTATCATCCATAGCAACCACAAAAATGAAAAGTAGCAAAATGTGGAAAGTTAGAATAAGTGCAGGATATTAGTAAGAAGAAGTATGAGTATGCAAATTTTTTTTCCACGTCTGTTCATCACGTGATAGCGTTCATAAGAGCTTTAAAGGTTTTGACGCGTGTGGACAGTTGTTGTTTCAAGTCAAAGTTTTACAGGAAAGATTTAAAAAAACGAACTTAAAATTTTTGGCATGTCTTCCCGACATCACATAGATGATTTTTATGCGTGGCCGAATTATTGGAAAGATCGAAGAAGGGCGAAAAATAACAGATGTTGCCAGGGGTTCGACATCGCTCACAGCGTTGTTTCACGGCTGTGGAAGTCATTTAAAACTACTGGAATGTGTAGTAGACGGCACGGGGGAGGTCGTGTTAGAAGTACGACGCCTGCAGAAGACAGATATATCGTCCTATCAGCAAAAGGAACAGGCACACCAGTGCTTAGCAGGTGGCAAATCAGTTTCTTGCTGCCTCAGGAAAGCAGATCTCCCGAAAAACTGTTGCCAGACGTTTGAAGGAGGAGGACTATACGCACGCAGACCTGTTGTGTGTCCCATTGACCAGACAGCACCGTACTGCCCGTTTGCAATGGTGTCGTGAGCATCACAATTGGACTGAACAGGAATCGGCATGCGTACTATTCTCAGATGAGAGTAGGTTCAGTCTGTCATCGGATTGTAGACGCCAACTGATCTGGCGCGAGAGTGGTACTGCTTATCGTCCAGAAAATATCCAGGAAAAGGACCGATATCCGACATGCAGTATCATGGTGTGGGCCGGCATCATGAACAATGGCCGCACGCGCCTACATGTGGTTGCGAATGGGACTATGACGGGCCAACGATACATTGATGAAGTTCTACTTCCTCATGTTCGTCTTTTCCATGGTGCTGTCGGTGATAAATTTGTTTTTATGGACATGTCATCGAACATGCAACATGTCATCGAACACTCGGTGTTCAGGATTGTCTAGACAGCGAGGGTATTCAACGTCTCGTATGGCCAGCGCGTTCTCCACATCTAAACCCCATTCAAAATGTTTGGGATGCTTTGGGGAGGCAAGTTGCTGGTCAAAACTATCCTCCGACAAACAAGAACACCCTCATCGGTGCACTGACAGAGGAATAGGATAAATTGCCTCAACAGCTGCTGGATAATGTTGTGCAAAGTATGGTACGACATGTGGAATGTTGCATCACACTCCACGGTGGACATATCCCGTACTGATACCTTTCTTTAAGGTGCCTGCTGACTTTTAGAAGCATTGTTCCATTTCTCCGTCCGCAGATCAAATGAACATTTTTTTCTTTCAGATGTTTCACAGCTTTTGTACTTTCCAGAACAATAAATATTCTTTATTCTAATGTCTGAACAGTGTGGCAACTAGATTTTATCCTACTAGGCCTCATGTCTCACTTAATGTTATGCTACATAGCAATTTGTGATCCGTCCTTAGCAATTGTCAGCAGTATATATATATATATATATATATATATATATATATATATTAAATATAATCTTTGGGTTTGTTCATATTTTCAGTATGAGCTTGGCAAAGCTTTGTAAATTTCTTTTTGGACGATTGAACTGGCTAACATTACCAGGTTTTCTCAAAGTATGAATCTATCCCTTGATTTTCTTTGCATAATTTATCTCTGGATTTGAATGCACTTGCTCTTATTACCAAAAAGAGGTGCATTCAAATCCAGTTTTGATTTGCCATAAAATCAAACTTGATATGAATGCACCACTTTTTGGTAATAAGACCAAGTTTTTCGTAGCTAATGGGACCGGATGTCCATTCAAGGTTTTGAACGGAATATATAGAGTTCTTGCACATTCAATTGAACTAATCCTCGAATGAAAATTTTGGTTAAAAAATGAGTGTAGATTCAATCTGTAATCCCTTTCACTTCACCATGACATAAAATGGCGAGATCCGATTTGTAGTGCCTTTACCTAGATATAAAATGAGATGAGTACATGAGATTTTGTATATTATCAGGTAGTTCCATAATTATTAGTCGAAAATGAAACAAGAAAGCAAACAAGAGTCACAAAAAATGGATTTTAATGAGAGATGTAGTCACTATCGGCATAAATACACTTCGCCCAATGAGCTTTGAGTCAAATAATACCATGTGACACAGGTCGGTGTCACATTGGTTAAAGACCATGAACCCACTAAATCAAAGCATCCGGGTTCGGAAATAGTCTGTCCCTCACACACCTGTCCAACTGGTGAAACATATGATAATCAGTCTTAGCCAGTTTTAGAGAATAAATGGGTGCAGCATAAATTCATTTCTGGTGTGTTACTACCCGTGGCTCTACACTTTAGTCAAGCCCTCCGAGGAGGGCTAGCAGGGTAATGCATGTTACCGGTATTGTACGGACCTTCCTCGATATGGAAAATATTCAGCTGTATCCCTTGCTTGCACGTTCACCAGATCTCACCAATAGAAAACGCCTGGTCCATGGTTGCCGAGTGACTGGCTGGTCACTGTACCGTAGTAGCTACGGTTGATGAGTTGTGACATCGTATCGAAGCTGCATGGTCAATTGTATATGCCATCCAATCTCCGACTCAATGCACGGCGTATAACGGCTGTTATTGCCAGAGGTGGTTGTTCTCAGGGTCTAAGCTCCCAAATTTCTTGTAAATTTATATATATAATCACTTATTTCCAGTATAATGCACTTGTCCAACAAACATTTTGTTATCTGCATTTCTTCTTGGTGTAGCAATTTTAATTGTCAGTAGTGTGTATCTTTAAAAAAATTAGTTTCTTCGACATATTTATTTTTCCTCTTTCAGATACTGAATAATTATATCTGCACATGGACTATTTGCAAAGTAGTAGTAGCGAATAAAGCTGTGTTTTTGGCTCTTAATATACTTGTGAGAATAGCTTTATTTTTTACAATGTCTCGCTGTACTACTTTATTATATTTTCTTTGTTCAATTATTTAATAACAGAATGACTGTATTTAAGTACTCATATTTTTGTTCATACATTTCCATACTTTTATTATTCAATTTCAAATTATTTGAAATTAAAAGTATATCATTGGAAATATTTCTAGTGTTGGTTAACAGTGCGACGCCAATAAACCCTCTCCTACTGAAAAAACGATATACCTATTCAACACAATTACTACATTGAAATTATAAATAAAGAAAAGTAGATTAATTTTTAACTAAAACTTAACTTCTTGCATACTATGTAACCTCTGGCAGATACATGCTAATTAGTATCCCATTGTAACTTTATGTAGCTACATGGTTTAGTTGTAAAACCAGTGCAACTAGCACAGGAAACATTAGGTAGATTTTCTTTTATTTGGATAGTATAAAATTATAAAAGTTAATTAACAAAATGTCTGGGATACAAAAAATTTGAAAAAAGAAAATTAAAATTATAAATCATTGGGAAATTGATCGAAATGTTCCTTGGGACAAAAAGCTTTTCCACATGTGTGGGCATAAGTGTATTGTCATTTTTTGAATTTCTGCATCTTCATCCTTACAAACAGGTCTTCTCCAGATTGTTGAAATCCTCGAGATTCCAGATCGCAAATGGAATTCAGCTGCTGATTTTCTCATGGCCATCGGTTGTCGGTGTGATATCAGATGAAAGGACCCCAATTGTTTTAGAAGTGCATATGTGCATATGAACGGAACAATCCTCCAAGATTAAGTTTCTGATTGGCTAGAAGCTCGACGCTTTCAGCCTTGGATGTGAATGCAGCTTTAATTCTGATGAGGCAAGTCATTTTTGAACTCCATTATATCAACACCACATTTGCCCAATTCTGATTAAATTTAATCTGTGCTTTCAGCCAGTAATATGGATTTCTTATTATCTGGAACCAATCATAGATTCATTTTAATAAGCTTCAATAACAGATTCAAATCCTCGGAGAATCCATTTATCCTTATTCCCTCACCCTTCCCCAGTTATAAAAATTTTTTTTGTTTAAAATATCGATGTCCAACTCACCCTTGAAGAAATGATTACGATCGCAATTTGTAGAAACGGCAGTTCGAATCGATTTGTTACTCGGTTTCGTTCAAACGAACTTGTGGAATACCGAAGCCTTACGTGTATAGAATGCAATTTTCTTAACTCATGTTTCAACTCTGGTATAATCATTTTATGTGTACATTGCACAAAATCATCTCTAAGTCTATTGACGACATTGTGATTTTTTTTTTATTAACATAGCATCTTAAAACTGTAAGAGGACTTTTGGTGACACTAGAATTCTGAATAGTTTAAGTGACGCGGACGACATCTGACCTAGCATCCCACTTTCCACACTTCCATTAGCTATGAATCTGTTTAAAGTTTTACTCAAAAGAATTGTATGTATATAGGAGATACAATTCACTGTGGTATAGTCTAATATGGTTTATACAGTGTATCCTTTTACTAGAGCCATAACAGCATCACACAACTTAAATCTGGTATAAGCGCGAGGCGAAACACTACGCCGAGGGGAAGTAATATAGGTGATTTCACAGAATCCTCTAGCAACCAAGGTACGCCACGGGAGAACTTGAACTTCAACAAAATTTAAATGCAACCCCTTTGTACACTGATTGTCTTTAGTTGCAACAGTACTCTCTTAGGACTCCATATTTCACTGGAAGAAACTGACCATGATCACTCCGGTACCCTTTTATCCATTGATTGGTCTATTGTGAAATTAATGATTCAATCGAGAATTGCTACAAATTGCTCATTAATAAACATAATTAACTCGTATTACGCAAACAGTTCTCTTCAGTCACGCTAAGCTACATTAATTGCACAAACTAAGTATATAAAAGAACAAAATAAATTTATTAAATATAATTATAACAATAACAAAGGCATTTTAAAAGTCATACATTTCTCGAAAGCATTTCATATTATACATTCCGAATCAAGTCAAAGCTTAAACATTTTTAAAAATTACTTGTCCTTATGATGAGGATAGTTTCATGGGCATCGTTTTCCCAAGAGTAGAATTTATGCTGCCTTTTCCTTGGCTCTCTTGATACCGCATTCACACGACTTGATTAAAATACTGTATAATTGTTTTGTCAAAGATTGTCCCCCAGAAAAAAATCTCTGTAAAACCACTATATAATGAAGGAATAGATCTTATTAAGTTTAAATCAATCATGAAACATCAGTAATATTTCTTTTAAGACGCATAAAAGTTCTGGAATTTAGGCACTTGCATTTAGTAATGAAGTGAAAAAGCCGTGTTTTTTCCCAAAGAAATGAAAATTGAAGCTCCATTGTTTGATGACGCATGCTCAAAGTATCGAATAACTGTAATTATCGAAGAGTTCACTGCTTTATAAAACCTTGTTAAAGGTAATTTGCGAAATTCCTTTTAACCGAATTTTGAGGAATAGATTAACCCTAGAATTGTTGAAAATAACTATAAAAAGTGCTCCATCGTCAATCTGAAGACAAAAAAATATATAAGCATATCACAAGAAATTGAGGGATTTTGAGTAGATATTTGAAAATTTATTCAAATGATTACTCCGAATTCTTAAGTCAATAAATCTTGCCAGCATGCTGTGTTCATAAAAATACATAGGCAATAGTCAGTTCATTAATGTGCTTGCTGTTCGTGATACCTACGTATTATCACAAACTATTGGTGACATATGAAGCTAAGCACCTGATTACCGATTCAGTTCATACCACACATGCGAAATCGAGGTTGCCAACGTGTTGAGTTACCTAGAACGTTGGTGATTGTTTCGATAATACGTAAGTACTCTATTTGTTATACGTTAAGGTATCCGACTACGTTCGGAACCATGATTTTAAAACGTATAAATGGATAATTTCCATGATATTTAGTGTCAATCAGATTAGAATACAAGCAAAATTGTTTTAAGGACGTTTTAACAAAAAGAATTATTTAAATACAAATTTCGGCAAAAAATTACCTTAGAATAACCTTTTCAAATTGCTCTCCTTTTGTGAAAAATGCTTGTATTATAATATTTTGCCTGTATATAGCTCAGACCTCTATACAGAGATTCAACTATGAATTTTGAAATATTAAAATTATCTTCAGAGTTACAACCAAATGAAATAATTATCGGCGTTTTTTTCTTAAAATTTCTCCCGTCTGTTGTCGTAAAACATACATATATAAACACACTTTTAAGTTATATATTTCAAAAATTTTAGTTGAACCTCTTTACAGAGGTCTGAGCTATATACAGACAGAATATTATAATAGAAGCATTTTTCACTAAAGGAGAATACTTTGAAAATTGGTCTTTCTATGTTCATTCTTTGTCAAAATATTGTACTCAAATATTTTATTGTAATACTATTCTTAAAACAATTTTATATATATTTTATAATCTAAGTAACATTAAATATCATAAATATTATCCATTTATATGCTTTTGCAAAATCACGGTTCCGATACCTTAATGAATCCAAAATTGTTTTCATGCTACATTGTTTTCTATAGGAAGAAACCTATTGCCTCCCCATCATATGTTCCAGTTAAGATGTAGTCTTATAGAATATGTACATCGTTGTTTTTCCAGACAACCTTTTATCCTTCTTTACGTTTGTTTAAAAATTCAAATAAATATTAAGAAAAAAAATTCTTTATGAATACCAACAAAATACATACATGCATTCGACAAGCTACGAAAATGTCAAGGGTGAAGTACATAACAGAAAAATACAAAGGGATTTCATAACTGAATGCAGCCATTACATCCATAACTCTTACAATCCAAGCCCATACGTCAAATAGTTCTAGAGCATTGACCAGAATCCTCATCTGAAAAGAAAAAAATAAGTCAATTAAATATATAGTTTTTATACAAATTAGCTTATATAAAATTACATTCGATATTTTAACTTGCTACATAATTTTAAAAACTAGCCCTTCGGTAACATTAAAAATCAATCCTCTCTAGTTAAAAATTTGTGTAAATTCATGAAGGATTACAGAGTAAAAGTGAATATAACGTTGTCCTTAAGGGCTTTTGGCGACGGAACGTGTAACTTTGAACCATGGTCATGATACAAAAACGACACACGAGCTGTTAGCCCTTCCGACTTCAACACCAATGGGAGGATGTTTGAGCTTCCACAGATTTAACGAACATCGCCCCTACAAGTCAGGTCATTTGTGGTACTATAAACGAACTTATGACACACCGGATACAAGTTCGTTACCTTGATCATTAGGCTACCGCCGGCACTGAATAATTACCAAATGAGATGGGTATAACTATAAGATTCTCATTTTCATCAATTTTTAAAAATTATGAGGCTTGTTCGAGAACTTAGCTGCAATTCGTACAACCAAACACCAACTGTAGTATTGCATTTCAACATTTGCGCACAGTTCTCTGGCTGATCCTCTTTCTAGCGACGCTGGATTGTGTGTTTTTTACTCTTGTTAGTAAATGTTCAAAATAGTTAATACGACTGCGCATCACGCCCACCGTGAAGTGTGTTCTGTAATCTGTTTTCTGAACGCACGAAATGTTAAACCACTTGAAATTCATCCATAATTTGAACAGATTTAAGGTGAATATGTAATAGTGTGAAGAGGGTTCGAAAATTCAATGATCGGAATACCAATGTCCATGATGAAGCAGGGATTGGAGGCCTTAAGTTATCAGTGATGGTTTAAAAGAAGAAATTAATAAGATAAATCATGAAAACAGACGGTTGACAATAAGATTACTTTGTGACAGTTTACATAAACAGCTGTTCAGCAGGGATTCGTGGCCGCGGTAGCCGAGTGGTATAGGTATCGGACCGTAGCTTGCTTTGTCACGGGTTCGAGCTTAGTACCACTAAAGACCCGCCGTGTAGGGCAGTGATGCACGTTAAATCTGTCGAGAGCTGAAACGTCCTCCTGTTGGTGTGGTGTGGTGTGGTAGTTAGGAGAGGGGGTGTCAGTTCAGGTGTCGTCCACGTCACTTGACCATGGTTCAAAATTACGTGGTCCGTTGCCAAAAGCCATCGTGTAGCTGAACAGTGCGACGTTAATACTCAATCAATCAGCAGGGATTCTCTTCAGTAGCGGCAACTTTTTTGAAGAGGGCGTAGATTGGTTGGTTTCCCGATATGACAAATATAGGAACAAGGATGGAAACCATGTAGAAAAATAGTTCCGGAATCGCTATTTTATATAAAAATAAATTTTGGGAAAAAGTTTTTTTTTATCTGAGTTTTTCCCAGAACAGTACTTAGTTTCAGGACATGCCTCGTATGTATCGTCACCCACATGCCAAACCCACATGCAGAAATGCCGATACATTTTAAATTTGGCATGATTCTATCCCCTTACTTCAGCATGTGGAATAACGATAAATGGAATTCAATTAGTCTTCACATCGCTTCAGAATGAAACATTAATAAAGCGAATTTAACTCTACCAGATGGATCAGTAGCATCAAGACCCGAGTCCTCGATTTGAATGCTTGTTATAAGTCTTAATAGAGCATTTAGCACGACACATAAAAGCAACGATCAATGTATTGACGATGGATGTTATGCTATTAAATGTTAAATGACGATGAAGGCATCGGACCTCATTATTGTAGTCATGATTTTTAACATTCATTCAAGATTTTTAAGTACTTATTGGTGCAATAGGAAAACGAAGTATCAAATTTAAACGTTAAAACTATGAAGCATTATACCCTATTGGCCACAAACCACAATAATTTGAGCCACGATCAAATATTTAATGTGGATTAAATATTTTAACTCCCCACCAATATAAAATGTTAACATAATTTTAAGACAAATATAGTAAAAAACATTTATATGAAAGATTTCTTCACATTAGGGTTTAGATAAAATATTTACCGTCTAAGATATTGATCTGAAAGAAAATAAAAAAAGTTATGAATCTTAGTGTTCAATCTTATTTCCGACTCACTTCTACATTTTGTTCGTCCATCGTCAAGAGTTGATAAAACACGTTAGGAAAATATGCCACAATTTAATGAAAGTGTGATTTTATAAATTGATATAATGGTAAGTGAAAGCTTCTAATAAATAATTGCCTCTAAAACTGGAATTGATAAAACGGTGATGCTTCGATAAAATATTTTTTAAAACTAATTTCTCAGGGAACTGCAGCTCTTAAATATAAGTTTTGGCTTTAACCTACGAGAAATCCCAACGTAATTCTTCGGTCCCAGTTAAGTGAAATCGGAAACTTTGTAATAAATCTTTCATGTCAGCAGTGACGCACACAGGGGGAATAATCCTCGGGTCCTTTCATTTTTTTTCTATTGATTATAATCCTATGGATATATGTAAAATTTAACTAAGCAGTTATTAGTAATAATTAATTTAATTAATTAATAATAATTATTCAGTCAATTATTAATTTTTTACTTTAGTTCCCGAAAGTTGACAAAATCGAAACAATATGTTAGGCGGAGCATTGAAGCATGACACGAGAATGGTGGAATTTCGACCCTAGACCCTCCCCCCCTTCTGAAAAATTCCTAAAGGCACTACTGAATATCAGTATTCTACTTCAATTGATTGTTTTTCTAATTCACGCTTTAAAGGAACTCCTAAGCTCATGGCAACAAACGGCGTAATTTTGTTCGAGATTCCATTGACGAAAGCAACACTCGAAATGGTTTTTCTTACTCTCCAAACTTCACAGGAACGACGAGAGGTTGGAAAATTTCGAACTCGTTCACATGATTAGCATTGAGATTCGACACAACGGCATTAGGATCTGAACCGTTCACCATTCGGCTCCTGGACCATGCTTTCTATTTTATATCCATGGTTTTCCAATTCGGTTAAATACACTTGACACTCAATGACTAACACACAATTAAAAATAAATCTTTGTTCTGTTTGGTTTTTATTTACTTTACCCACTGAAGTATTACGATTGGGCGCAGTTGCCTAGTGGTCAAGGTCATGGATTCGCGGTTGGTGTCTTATTACTTTGAGCCTCGTTTCGCTGTGTACAGGTGGCCGATGCACGTTAATTTTATCGAGGTTTCCGATTGGTGTGGTGTGGAAGTTAGGAGAGGGGCGCCGGCTCAGGTGTTATTATCATCACTTGACCATAGTTCAAAATTACGAGATCCGTTGCCAAAAGCCGCAGTGCAGCTTCAAAGTATGCCATTTTGGAAACTCTCAATCTCTATATCGGGCGAGTGAGGGAATATTAACCTCGCTTCTTTCGGCTGCAACGATCGGTTGCAGCACCCTAGTGGTCAAGTTAACTGACTCGTGGTTGGCGCGTCACAAGTTCGAACCCAGTCCGTTGAAGAGCCATCGCGTAGGGAAGCAAAGCAGATTAAATCTGTCGAAAGCTCAAACGTCCTCCCGTTGGTATGTTGTGGTAGTTAGGAGTAGTGCCAGATCAGGTATCATCCTCGTCACTTTATAATGGTTCAAAATACGACGTGTGTCGCCGAAAACCCTCAATTTGCTAAATAGTGCGCGTTAATATTCACTCACTCACTCACTTCAACTACAGCGAGGGCTCTTGGCAAGGGACCTCCCATTTTTGAACCATGGTCAGGAGACAATGATGACACCTGAGCTGGTAGCCCCATTCCTTGACATCCTTAAAAAACCAAAGGGAAGGCGTTTGAGCCTCGACAGATTTAATGGCATTGGCAACTTACACAAGGTGATCATTTAGTGGCACTGGACTCGAACTCATGAAACACCAGAAACAAGTCCGCAATCTTGACCACTATGCTACCGCGGCCACCTTACAAAATCGGATCAAAATGGTTAAGAGAAATATTCTTAAGAAAAATGTGGTGATGTAGAATTTTCCTTTGATGTCGCTGCTTATTTGATGTTTTTGTTAGTTGGGATAGTTCAGATTGATTAATTTTATCAGTCATGTTTCTTGGCTATACTAGGTCTCATCTAGGATATCTTGGAAGGATATCTTGTCATTTAAAACCAAATTCAAGTGATGAAGATGACACCTGAGCCCCAGCACCACTTTCCTCTATAAACTTTCACGCTACATCTATGTGAGAAGTTTGAACCTTGGGAGACTTAATATGGATCCCCTCTTCTATATGACTAGTGGCTGAGATTTAGATAAGTTTCAACATTGAGTAAGGTTAAAAGGAGTAAATTTTCAGTGGCATTCTACAAAATTATCCGATAAAGTTAAATCACCCGTCTTTCCTCTCTGCATCTTGCACATTTTCTAAATTTCGTTCGGATTGTCATTTCGTACAGTGCAACATTTTGTATTATATTGGTTCATTGGTTTAGCACAGGGGTGGCCAAACTAAATGACCTTGCGGGCCACTTCAGAAAACATTATAATCTCTTGGGCCGCACATAAAAATATGTACTTTGATATCAGATTTGAAAACAAAAATCATTCATTGAAGTGAAGATTTAAAACAGAACGAATTATTATTATTGTTTCATTACTTTTCAAATATACAGACATAGATAATAGAATGTTTATATAATATAATATAATGCAATGATCAAATAATGGTTAAAATATTACAGTGTATTGCCTTTTTCTTGAAATTTATGGTGTTCCTTTTGCATTGATCTTTCGTTACTAATTGTTGAAATTAGATTGTCCTGTCATTCGCAAACGATTAAGTATACATTGCCCTTGACCTTAAACGTCCTAAATATTTTCTATTTTAACTTTAAAAAACATCTATGACTGCCTCTTGATTTTTGAACACTCCAAACAGAAATGAGGTGGAGAAATGAAATCACACACACAGTAAATCATGTACCATCCATAGAGTAAAGGATATGCATAATGCAATTCGTAATTTATTATAGTGAAATATAATGTAACTGTTTTATAAAATATAAATCTAATTTAATCTAAGGCACAATTCTATTATCAAAACGAGAATTTATTTTAAAACAAGAACAGGTAACAGGTAAATACATTGTAGATTACATACATAATTTTCTCTCAAATAAATTTCAGAACAAAAAAACTTAAAACCTGATATTTAAAATTTTTAAAAAATAGTCTGTAAGACGCAACTTACGTACTGGCGGGCCACATGCGGCCCGCGAGCTTGGTACCCCTGAATTAGCATACCACAGCTTCAAGGTTCGTGACCTTGGTCTAATGAGAAGTCGGCAACCTTAAACCTGTAGGGTGCAAACTAATCTACCAATATGATTCAGCGTGACACACAGGACATTTTTGAAGCAATTCAAATTCAGCGATAAGGCATGCAGTGTTAGAGAATAGAGGTCAATGACATAGGTTTACATTTTTATTGTATATTAATTTTGCAACAATTAAAGATTTTCATTAACATAAAAATAAACAGCAAAAAATAAAAAAATATTTCTTCTGCTACAAAAAAAAAATTCTAATTGTATACATATATATTAGGCATTTTTAAACATATTTTTTAAAATAAGAAATGCACAAGTGAACAGTAATTCCCTTCATTATACTTAAACAAAAAAGATTAATGAAAAGTTTCATGTTGACCTTGCGCTTTTCGCCGTTCTACTTTTATATCGCAAAATCCGGGGTACAATGGGTGGCTTTGAATTTGACACAATTCTGAGCGTTCAATTGTTAAACAATTTCTTTGCGGACTGGAAATATTTTTCATATGAGAACAGATTTCTCTTCTTAGATATAGAGAACTAAAAATTAGAGTACATACAATTTGTATCTCTTCGAATAAAAAAATATCCAGCAATGGCATTTCATTAGTTACAAAGTAGGTGTTAAAATTTATCTTTCAGATTTTTTTTCTAATTCCGTAAATGCCCTTAATTTTGAAGATGTTTGTCTACAAGGGCTCATAACAGTCTTATCGACTTCCATCCACTCAAAAATTGTCAGTGCAGAGTGCCACAGAGAAGTGTACCGTGCTTTCCATATGATGCCGACCCCTGGCCTAGATTTTCTTGAAAAAGAGAAGTGATTAATGAAGAATAAAAAAAGGAGAGGGGGAGGATCGTTTGAGTATCTAGAGGGGGAGGGGCAGCATCTAAAACAGTTAATTGTTTTTCAAAGTGAAAAGTCTACTAGTGCACTTCACAATTCCGTATTTATCTAGAGATCACTACTTAAGGTAAAGAACTTTATATAACTGTTAATGGATGCATAAAAATGATACCATCATTTAGAGTGATTGAATATTAACGTCCCTCTGTTCAGCTACACGAGGGTTGTGGGCAACGGACCTTGTCATTTTGAACCATGGTAAAATGACGAGGACCACACCTGAGCTGGCACCTCTTCTCATAACTACCGCACCAACGGGAGAACGTTTCAGCTCTCGACAGATTTAACGTCCATCGTGCGCTACACGGTGGGTCTGGTCTTGAACTCGTAACAGGTCAGCCACGATCCGATACTTTGACCACCAGGCTACCGTGACCTACCACCCATTAGAAGGAAAGCCAAATATTCTTATTAAGGACATAGATAGTACTGTTTAATTTTACATAAATCATAAAACCATTGATAAATTTTTAAATTTTGAAGGACACAGAAATCCATTTTGTAATTTTTCTTCAATATTTTTATATACTACTGCTAAAACAAACTCGTGCATAAAGTAAATTATCCATAGTTTGGTATTTCGGAGATTGATATTCAATTAAACTTTCAAATTCAAGTTACAAAACTTCTCTTTGCTAGTGAACCTTAATAAGTTCTTCTGTGATATATATTTAGTCATAAACTGTTAGAATTCTCTATTCCAAGCGTAAAATATTTTGCCTTTTTCAAGGAAAAACATTTCCCAAATTCAAAAAGTAAATTTTTTTTTAAAATTTCAAACAAGGGTTTTTAAGTCACTAATTACATTTTTAAAAAGCTATTATCTATCAAAATCGTTCTTATTAGTGAAATTTTTCGAAAAATTTCATCCATAGCTTTGATCAACCAGGGAGCGTTTGCGCGGGCCACAGAGTCACTCCAGGCTCTCAAAAAATTGTTCCGGGAAAACTATTTATTTGTTACCAATGTGACCCCTTGTTACTATCCTCCTGTATGACAGTCTTCATGCGCGAACTAAATGTATTTGTAACATATCACCTTCATTTTTGTGAGAGCAACTGAGACGTTTTATTACATTCTTAAGGT
This sequence comes from Trichonephila clavipes, assembly GCA_019973935.1. Classification (NCBI taxonomy): domain Eukaryota; kingdom Metazoa; phylum Arthropoda; class Arachnida; order Araneae; family Nephilidae; genus Trichonephila; species Trichonephila clavipes. The sequence goes on along the minus strand of BMAU01003081.1, from coordinate 29,624 downwards.
ATTTGGGGGATTGAGTTCTCCGTGCGAACACTTTTGTTCCAAAATATTTTCAATGAACAAGCCGCATTTTTCCTCTGTGAACGACTTAGTGGTTTTTGTGTTAACGACTCATTATGATTAATTAACATAATATAAAGAAAGAAAAGGGCACCTCTGTGATCTCTTCTGGATGAAATTGAAACTGATCAAGTAAGGGAAGAATCTGCTGAAATAATGCATATTAATCATGATAGCGAAAGTAATTTTGAGAAAAACTATGAAGATCAAACTGTTCGAGTTGAAAGGAAAATGTTCAAATGCTACCAACAGAACTCCATCAAGAAAGATATAAAGCCACAAGTGTACCACGAGACACAGTGCGCCATGTCAAAAAGGCACAAGCAAGAAAAAGTTCAAAATGCTATTTGTGGATCATTAAGGGACAATACAACTACAATAACTAGAACAAAATATGTCAGCCTTACCTGAAAATATCATTCCTGTAATTTTTACAAAAAAGTGTATGTGTAATTTGTGTCCTTTATTAAAGTCAAGTACATTTGAAACATTGTAGTTTTCTCAAATTATCAAAGAACAATTGAAAACTACTTAAAAATAGGTAATTATACTTTCTCTTAGGTAAATTATTCAATGGAGTTAGGATTTTCATAGCATGCAATAAAAATATTTATCAATAAAAGGATTGGGGGTGACTCAGTCACCCCGCGTGTCCACTAACATTAGTACTGATTGCACGCCTTCACCCTGGTTAAAAGGGTATATATATATAGACTCGCACTTTGAAAACAAACGCACTAAACTATAATAGGAGCATAACCTTTCAAACTTGTAAAAGGGGCGTTACGGGGGGTTAAGGGGCGACGTAAATTATAATAGAGATCTTTGAAATTTAAATGGGTTTGGATGTATATCTTTATACATAAAATCTTCTGTACGTGTGTATGTCACTAAACTCGTCCTAAACGGCTGGACCGATTTCGATGAAATTTTTTGTGTGGGTTCAAGTAAATTCGAGAATGGTTTAGATTCACAATTCGGTCCGGTATCACATTTATTTAAAAAAGGTATTAATTGAAAACATTCAAAAAATACAACTCAACATTCACCTGCATTGTTGTAACAACTCTATTGTTATAAACAAGTAATATAAAAAAAATTTTAATCAATTCCTACTGGGATCAACCAAGAAAAAAATTATTTTAGCTTTTTTGAATTAAATAGTTGCAATTAAAATAAATATGTACATACATATGACAGAATTACAACATTAAGTGGTATTAATTTTTATTAATTATTAATAAAGTATCGCATTGTCATCCAAAATAATCGTGTACATGAAATATACTTTCAACTGAATGCTTTAACGCGTGAGAAAAAAATCTTTTCAAATTTTGATATAAGTCTCCATAAAGGTCGCTAAGTCGCCAACGTGGCTGTATTAGTAATCTTTTTAATAGTTAGTTTTAATCAATTAACTTTATTAATTACTAGCTGTACCCGGCGCGCGTTGCTACGCAAACAACTGAAATAAATTTAAGAAAAATAATTTTAAAGGAAAATCAGTACACAAATATTCAATTCATTCAAAGCCGTTTCGAAAAAATTGTGTGATTACAAAGTTCAGTTTCAATTAGATGTTTATTGAAGTGCTGTGGGATACACAATATTTCTTGTTTTTCCATCTGGTGCGTAGACGAATAAATCAGAAGGTTTTCCGATACGTGAGCAAGCCACATAGAGCTGTCCATGTGAGAAGCATGGATTCTCCAAATTTAATCCACATTCTTGTAACGATTGTCCTTGTGCTTTGTTAATAGTCATTGCGAAAGCGAGTCGTACCGGGAACTGTAAACGTTTGAATTCGAATGGCATATCTGTCGGGATCATTGGAATACGTGGCAACAGGACGTCTTCACCTTAGAATTTTCCAGTCAAAATTGTTGCCTCGATAGCATTCTTCATCATTTTCTTGACTGAGAGTCTGGTTCCGTTGCAAAGTCGTGGTGGATTTATGCTTCGAAGAAGTATGATGGGTACGCCAAATTTCAATGTAAGAACATGCGGTGGCATGCCTGGCAAATCAAGCGAATTCAAGAATTCAGTTGGATAGTTGACAACCTCATCTTGATTCTCCACAGTATCGATGGACTTATATGTTGTCGTTTCACTGGGTATTCCATGCTGAATGGTGAAGTTGATGGTATTGACATCGATGTTTTTGGCTGCTAATATAGCACGCGTACTGAGCCACTGATGGTTTTTGTAGATTTGTGCAATGTTTGGGAAAACTTTTTGTACCAATTCGTCGATGCATTCAGTGATCTTACAGAAGTTTGCTGGCAGGGTGATACATTGTGTAGATTCATCAATTTCCATTCGCCCATTTCCAATATCCATTAATTGTTTTGCAAAATTTCCAACTGATGCATCACGTTGTAGTTGTTCACGCATGTTAGTTTTCAAAGTCAATTTCTGTAAATGACGCTATAGAACTGATGATTTAAGACATGCATGAAGTTCATCAGCGGGTGTTGATCGTGGTATAATGGGCAGTGTTTGTCGAAAATCACCAGACAATAAAATGAGTGCGCCACCGAAGATCCGTCTGTTTCCTCTGAAATCTCGCAGTGTACGATCAAGCGCTTCCAATGCTTTCTTGTGAGACATTGTACCTTCGTCCCATATGATAATTTGACACGTTTGGAGTACTTTTCCCATTCCAGAGTTTTTGCTGATGTTGCATGCTGGTGCCTCAGTGTTTTTCAAATTCAACAGCAGTTTCCATGCTGAATGCGTTGTTCGGCCACCATCCAAAATAGTTGCCGCAATTCCAGATGATGCAATAGCCAGTGCAATATTATTTTGTGATCGTATGGTTGCCAAAATTAGTGAAAGAAGAAAAGTCTTGCCTGTACCACCGGGCGCATCTATGAAAAACAGTCCACCGCTTTGTTCTGTGATTGCACGCATAATTCTGTCATACCAATGCTTTGTTCTAGAATCAACTGCGGAAGATTTGTCCTAATGAATGTCCCCAGTTAGTCAGAATCATAGTGTGTTTCTCGTTGCAAATCACGATCAAAAAGGTTGTTTTCAGGTCGGTTTGAAGCAGGCATTCCCAGTTGCCCCAGTGCCTTGTTAGCGATTGTCAAACATATGTCTTCAATCAAAATCAATGCTTCATTATACACGTTTGGTGTGAATTGAATGTCCGGATTTTGATTCGTAGAGCGCAAACGATGTAGAATATCTTCACTCATGTAGTCCTTGTATTTTTCCCAAAGATCTTTTGGATTAGATGGGAAGCAGGTTGTTAATATTATGGCAAATAGCGTGCGTATTTGCTGTGGTCGAGCAGTATTAGATGCATCAGCTAGTGCAGTGTCCCAATGTGCATCATTCTCAAGAAGATTTAGTTCTTGGCAAGCTTGGCGATAAGTAGCGCACAGCTGACCGTTGACTGTTCTTAAATCTTGAAAGGATATTGGTCCATGTATATTGATCAACAGCAATCTTAGATAGAAGCATTCTGTATTGTTCGGATGAACAGTGTACAGACGACCCAATGCATCACTGGAATATAAATTGGTATGTCCTTCAACTGCCAAACTGCGACGTTGAAACCTTTTAGTCGATGCATTCCACGTGTAGAATTTCGGTACTTCAGAATAAAGCAAAGTTTTAGCAGAAAGATCATCTTGGCACAATGAGTAAAACGCAGTTAAAGTTGTTGCCGGTGGAACCAATGCTCTTGCACGTACATTATCTTCTGTAAAGTACACGCGCTGTCCATTCTCGAGATGCACCGCCAAGTGTACTACTGTTGGATGTCGTTCATGGATTGGAAATGATAAGATGCGCCATACTGCAACAAATCTGGACGACCATATGCGCGAACGTATGTCATCGCATCTTGTGCGTATTCATGCATGTGCCGTAGACTCCCCGTGAATGTAGACGGTAATATGGCCATTCTTCCCAATTCGTTTGGATTGACGTTACCATCATTAACGATTGCGTCTCGTAAATGGATGTACTGTTCAGAACGCAACTCGGTTTGATTCAATCGAATATATAATAGCCGTTCGGTTTCAATCTTCGCGTACATGTCAACGATATATTGATGGAACAATTGTCTACATTTCAGAATGTGGTTCTCAGCGTTTTGACGAATCATCAGTCGATACGAATAATAATTCATGGCGCTGACTTTCTTATTCGTTCCCTCACCTGTTTGTGGATTTATCATTTTGATGTTAAAATGATATCCATCATCTCCTCGCCAAAACAGAATCGGATACTGCAATCCGTCGTATGAGCGATGAGTTTCGGAGACTCGCTGAATGTCACCACTTCTGCGATGAAGAATTATGTCGCGCGATTCAAATTCTTCGCCAACTATAACGATCGCCACTTCATCGATTGTTGGTGCATTGAACTGTCTCTCGTGTTGACCAACGGGTCTTTTGTCTGCTCGAATCACAACTGCATAGTCATCGGCTGGCATTCATTGAATGGCGGTTTTAAACAACCGAACTAATTCATTGTGTTGATCGAAAAGGCCTTGTAACGCACCCACAATTTCTCGTCTAGTGCCCGCATTATAATGACATCGTTGTTCAATTTGTTCATCACTGTTTGCCATAAAATATATTTGAAGGAGCTTGTGATCTGCGTCCGGCAATGGTAGAAGCGATCCGGCATGATAATAAATTTGCCCTTGACTCTGAATGTCAGCATGTAATTTTAGCGCACGATGTTCGTTGCACCGAACGATGTCATTTGGAAGCATGAATTGTACTTGCGGATGTTTTCCAAGAAATGCTTCGACACACGTGTAACACCAGATAGAAACGTTGACAGTGGTTCGGGTGGTGAATGTAATTCTGGTAGCTTAACTTTTCCACTGGCGCAGCACATTCCACGCGTTTCATTTTTAAATTTGAATGCACTACAATACATGCAAATTTTATCCATTTTTCCAATGACGACATTTGTGTGGATGAAGATTGTAATCATTATTACTGTCATAATGGAATGCACTAAGATTCAAATCAGCGTGCAGTGTTCGTCTTGATCGAGCAGTGCTTATTCGAACATTTTGCAGCCTTCTTTCCCGTAATTCAGTTGTCTCAGAAGAACGGATCTGATTAGTACGTATTCGATCAGTTTCTAATCTTACTTCTCGTTGATCAGACGATTCAGACGAACGGGTCTCAGTGGCGTGTACTCGAAGATTTTCCAGCCTTAATTCTCGTTGCTCGTCTGATTCTGAGGCTTGTAATACTCTTCTCTTTCGTGCTTGAGGTGTAGATCGGCCAATTGCTCGTCACTTTGGAGGCATAATTATACAGGAACGACGTGATGCTTTTGAATTTATAAAACGTCGCAAAGTCGCAGATGGTATAAGATGCTAATAAGAAGAAAAAAATCTGCACAGCAAATGCATTCGGAATGTCAATCAGCAGTCAAATCCTTCAAATACACATTCGATGATCTTCGTAAATTCACTGTAGAAAATGAATATAATCAGCTCACGGAAACTACAAATATTCAATCCGATTGAAGTATTTATCTAAATTAATTCAGCTTACGAGATGAAATGCACAAAATTATTCGAAAAACTCTCCCAAATATAAAAATACGCACAATATTGTCTGTTTAATGTAAGCTAGATATGAATTTCACAACCTACACAAATTCTTATGTCACTCTCGACTCGAAATGCCATCTATCGTTCGCTTCATTTGTTTCAATTCATATCAGCATGGACTGTAACGACAATATATGAAATTCATTAGAATGACATCTTCGCATAATCAAATACATAGTTTACGATTCTAGAAAAGACATACAGGTAAACAATCATTTTTATAGAGATAGAGAAGAGAAGAGGAGGGAATAAGAGATAGAGGAGAAGAAAAAGAGAATAGAGAAAGAGAGAGAGAAGAGATAGAGAAGAAGAGAAAGAGAAGAGAAGAAGAGATAGAGAAGAAAAGAAAGTTTATAGATTTATTTTACTTATCGCACCAAAAATATATTTAGAGAACTTTTATTTATACGAATTCGTATAAATATCTATTAAAATCAGTATTGAACTTGATACATGGAAGCGCCATCTGGTGGTAACTTCCATTAATACGAATATCATATTCGTTTCCTCTGTGTAAAAATACATGGTCATAATGATTTTCATGACAATCGGTTGAACGGGGCAGAAGTTGCTACTCTGCAGCGCCACCTGGTGGCGAGTGGCATCAATGAGCATATTATACAAACCTTCCCCTTGGAAAAATTCATATATATACCAATTTTCATAAGAATCGGTACAGTAGTTTTTGAGTTCATCGATGACATACAGACAAACATTCATTTTTATATATATAGATAATTAAATTATTGTATTGTCATCCAAAATAATCCTATATATTACATTTCAGCTCAATTGAGCGCTTTAAAATGTAGTTTATTAACGATTGAAAATTCCACCAAGATAAATAAATAAATAAACAAAAACAAGTTAAATATGTACAGAGATCGTGAGCTAATAGTAGGAATTGAAAAAGACGTAAGTTGGCGCCGAAAATTGATTTTCAGTCAAACTGGCCAAACCCGGTCTTCATTGTTATGAAAATGAAGACGCGCGATTCACGCTTTTTAGCGTTTTTAAATAATATATTTTGAAATTAAGATGTGTGTATAGGACAACGTCTGTCGGGTCCTCTAGTTTCATATAAATATCTAAAGGATGTAGCTCAATTAGGCATTAATGGATTCCCTCAAACTACGTGAACTTTTATTACGCTACAAAAGGTAGAATTTTTTGTAATTTCGTAACAATTTTCCCCTCTTTATCCATTGTTTGGATATTGAACTTAATTCATTGGTAAGAACTCATTAAAGAAAGCTTTTATTTTTAACGTTACAAAGATATTTCATATATAGTTACGTAAAATGAAATATTTCAAAATTTATATTTAGATTGTTTTGATAATATAGTAGCCAAAAAAAAAATAATTAATTTCTTCAACAATTCTCCAAGCTGAAAACATTTAGTAGGATATTAGTGACTCTAGAGCTGGGGTCGGCCAGTTTCTAGCTGTGGCGTGCCCATCCAATCTACTAATACGATTCAGCTTGCAGAAAAAGAAGACATATTTGAAATAAATCAATTCCAACATTAATGCAAGCAGAGAGTTAAATAATAAAGGGTATAGAACTTTAAATTGCAATAAAACAACAATGTATTATTCGATTGACATGAATTTTTTTTTATTAGAAAGATAATCTTGTGGCATTACATTCTAAATATGGTTTTTGGCTGCCACGCCTGGCTCGGATGTAGTCCAATCTGGACGTCCAATTTTTGATGTTTTTTTCCAACATTTAAGGCCGTATATCGGCAATAGCATGGCGAATGTGGTCTTCCAAATGGTCAAGCGTTTGTGGCTTATCCGCATGGACTAATGACTTTACATAGCCCCACAGAAAATAGTCTAGCGGTGTTAAATCACAAGATCTTGGAGGCCAATTCACAGGTCCAAAACGTGCAATTAGGCGGTCACCAAACGTGTCTTTCAATAAATCGATTGTGGCACGAGCTGTGTGACATGTTGCGCCGTCTTGTTGGAACCACAGCTCCTGGACATCGTGATTGTTCAATTCAGGAATGAAAAAGTTAGTAATCATGGATCTATATTGATCACCATTGACTGTAACGTTGTGGCTTTCATCGTTTTTAAAGAAGTACGGACCAATGATTCCACCAGCCCATAAAGCGCACCAAACAGTCAGTTTTTCTGTTTGTAACGGTGTTTCGACACACACTTGTGGATTAGCTTCACTCCAAATGCGGCAGTTTTGTTTGTTGACGTAGCCATTCAACCAGAAGTGCGCTTCATCGCTAAACAAAATTCGCTTATGAAAATCTGGAACAACGGCAATCTCGTTTTGGGCCCATTCGACAAATCTACGCCTTGCTTGGTGATCGTTTTGATGAATGGCCAAACCAAACTGAGAATAAATCACTTGACTGCTGATAAATCGGTCACCATCTTGGAAAGTAATGCCAACTTAAACTTCTATACCTGAAAAAAAAACACTCTTTACAAGTCAATAACATTGGTTTCAAGTTTTATTATTTACTAGACGTAACCAATCCTCTTCACCAGTCATTTCAAGATATTATATTAACATATTTTGTTTGTATATATATATATATTTGTATATATATATATATATATATATATATATATATATATATATATATATATATATATTTAAATTATTGATATCTTAGCATTAAAAATGGATTGCATTGAAAAGTATTCTTAGAATTCTTGATTTAAGTAAAAACAGAGCTTCCAAATAATAATTTCTTATATTGAAGTAGAACTATCTCTTACTCTCTCGTAAACCCCCTTCCCAAGTGGAATTACACAAACCTTTTTTAGAGGATATCTACTCAAAATGAACTTAAGATACCAAAAAGGGATTTATTTTTTAATCAGCTCCAGTAATCACCATTGAGAGTCGATTTCTGAAAGACCCATTAAAATCAACAACAGAGACATACATACCAAATTTTATTACTGTAGGTCTAGTAGTTGGTAAAGAGGTATTTTTTATCAATACGCTGCAAAAAAGATTCCCTGATAGTTTTATTATATACTAAGTTTTCTCTCATTTACATATATTTATTAACAAAAAATAAATAAAAAATACTATTCCTTCGAAATAATAATTCGTAACATTTTTGTAAACATATTTATTAAAATAAGAAAAAACAGCGCATAAGAAATAAATATTCCCCTTCGATTCTTAAATTAAAAAAAAAATGTTTTAATACGAACCTTGTCTCTGCCGTGCTTTGCTTCACATCGCATCCCAGTATCAGGGGTACAATGTGCGACTTTCATTTAGACGCGATTCTGAGCATTCAGTTCTTAAACAGCTTTTCTGTGGACTTAAAATTCTTTTCATACGAGAATAGATTTGTTCACAGATATGTAGAACCAAAAAGAAAAGCAGAGTACATATGTAATTTTCTCTTTTTAAACAATCACACCAAATTGGTATGTTGCGGCCAGTCTAATGTTATAGTAATAAACGGAATTAAAGGTTTTTAGTATTATCGCAACCTATTGGTGACATTATACAAAATGAATCACATGATTGCCAATCAACGCATACAAAATTGGGATTGCCAAAAGGGTGAGTTGTCTTGAACATTGGCGATTGTGCAATACGTAAGTACCAAATAAAAAAAAATATCCAAAGTATATATTCCGAGCATAAAAATAAATTGAAAAATGATGTACAACACTAGCATTAACTGACATAAAAAAAACTGAACCATCTTTATCAATGCGAAAGCATAATTTGAAGAAATACGGTACTTAGGTATAACCGCAACCTATTGGCGACAGTACATGAAACAAGGCACAACTCTCAATTCAGCATATATATGACATGCGAAATCGGGGTTGCCAACTTGGCAAGTTGTTTTGGACGTTGGCGATTGTTAGGATAGTACATTACCAAAAATAATTACGACCACCTGCTTCCTCAACAGGTATTTAAGCCATTTGTCTGTTTTTCTCATTCTCTGATGCCTATTCCAGTTTGATATGTAATTACTACCAACACTGCTTTTGCTTGGGCAGTATGATTATCCAGGTTTGATTTTCTGCAAGGCAATTTTATGCACTGAAACCAATAGTATATACTTAAAGGTTAAAATAAAGACGCATGAAATCTCAAAGCAGTTCTGAGTGGGTCCTGTATCAAAACACTTTTATTAGCGGTGATTTCAGATATGAGCACCATATTAGTGACTGTAGTAATACGTATGGGGACCACTGTAGCTTGGGGGCCTTGTATCATTGGTACGGCTGATACAGTGGTAGCTATGTACCTGACAAAACAAACGGTATTTGTATATTATCGCACCTATGGTTTCTTTCCCGGGTTCCCGGAAAATCATAAGATTTCTATACTTTTTCTATTCCCGGGAATTATACTTCGTTCCCGGGATTTCTCGGGAATCGGGCACGGGGCTTCAATTATGTATGAGGTAGTTATTTTTGACTTGACTGTAGATTTCAACCTCGGACATCGTTAGCTGACCCTAATGTGACAATTTGCGATCATTCACCCCGAACTTCCTGAACGAAGGAATGTTCGTGGGGCAAGAGTGTAATATGAGAAAGAAAGATTAACGCTTTCGTTGGATTGGTCAGAATTTTTCCAGGTAGCTGTGGGTAGGAGTATCCGTCCAAATCAATTTCTATCTCTGTATCAAGCTTCGTTAACAAGAAGTATTTGGTTTTTAAAGTAATCACATTCCGTAGCAAATTAGCACTGTTTGATCGAAGTTCCAAGATCTTGATTTATGTGGATAACGTAAGTACTAATACTTAAAACTATCATTTGATTAATCCTTTTTCAAAATTTTTTTTCGGATACTTGCCTTTATTATGAGCTATTTAATTGAATAAGCAATTTGGAGAAGGGAATGAATCCCCCCAACACTTTGTTGGGGGGAGAAAACTTTTATAAACAATCTCGTGATATTTCTTATTTTTCTAAACCTAAATTTCGAGTGAGATTCTTATTATTTGTTTATATTTATGTAACTACAATATAACAATTCCATAAAGAAGAAATCGGTTGTACAAATAAAATACCTTAAATACAATTATTAAAATTTTTTTAGCGCACATAATCGGCACTTCAGCAGCAAATGAGTTTTTACGTGTTTATTTATATTTATCTCTTAGTAACAACCTTAATTAATTCACCTTAGACTGGTTAATTTTCAAACGCTTATGAGTCAATAAATGAAAGTTAATTTTAGTAATTATTTTTCAAATGTGAATTTTCCCCCGAGATTTTTAATTTATAAAATTTTGAATTGTAACATTGTTTCCATGCCAACACAATTTTTTTCTTTAGTGCAAAAAAAAAAAAAATAAAAAAAATAAATAAAATCTTTTAATTTGGGGAAAGATTTTTTCCTCTGTGTATACGATAAAGTTGAAAATGAAAAATCGAGACAGTAACAGCATCTGCAAAATAAAGATAGCGTGACATTTATTTATTATAAACTAAGCAAATTCTTTTGTATTCGAATTTTTAATAATTTCTTTCTTCAGAATAATTTATTCCTTCGAAGTACTTTTTTCTGTAGATTTCGTTACAAAATGCCTTTTTAAATTATTTATCAAAACATCTAGGGAATTTCATTGAGTAAAAAGGCACATTTTAAAATTTCGGTTTGCCTCACAATATACTAATTTTGCGGGCAGCATGGATGAAAATATATTTGATACACTATTTACTTTCTAAACCTTTATCAGGTTTATTGATAGTTATATTACACATACACATTTTTAACACATATTCAAACGTTTAAAAATCTGAAAATTAATCAGTCGAAGCTGAAATGAAAACTGAGGGAAAGAATCAGTTTTTCCAGAACAAAAACTGGAACTGATGATTATATATATATATATATATATATATATATATACTTAACTTTTGGCATATATTTATACTCCTATATTTGATTTGCTTCTTTAGATTTATAGTATTTTAGTATATACATATAGACACATATACAGTCGGACCTCTATTTAACGAAGTCGCTAAAACCAGAAGAAAAGTTAATTATGTGGAAAATTTGTTAAATAGCGATTCCTCTTTCAATATTTTCTGTTCTATGTTCCAGGAAAAAATTTGCAACATAGAAAGATTTGTAAATTGGTGGTCTGACTGTATATATATATATATATATATATATATATATATATATATATATATATATATATATATATTTAATAGAACCAAACCAAAAATATTGTTTCAAGTTTTGTTCTGAACATAAAAATTATTGTATTTTAATTAATTGTTCTGTTGATGTATCACATCCAAATATATTTGAGATCTACTTATTTTTCTTACAATTTAATTTTTATATCCGAAAAAAATATATAAACATAACCATTTGAAATATGTCTGTCTCAATTACAAAGTCCTTTGTTTGGCAGTATTTCATAAAAAATAAAAATGAAGAAAGTGCAAAATGCAGCAATATTTTGAAGTGTAGAGGTTGCTCAACACGTGGTTTGCTTCAGCATTTACAAATTCCGCATAATATATCGAGAAAGCAACTCAATCCATTTCGTCAGGATCACAAAATACTGAAATTAAGAGAAATATTGATAGTGATAATGATATCAGAATTACTTCTGAACAAAATAAACCCTTATATTTTCTTAAAGAAAAAAAGAAACACTAGAGAAAATTGTATGTAAACTTGTTTGTGTAGATGGATTCACGGTAAATGCAATAACAAAAAGTAACTTTATTAGGAAGTCCTTACATGATAAATGTTATTACTTTCCTCCAAACCCTAGTGATGTTATGAAGCTTGTATATAAACAATATAATGTGATGTGACTAAAGCTCGGGTTACTGCTGAAATTTCAGCAAAGTTAAACGCAGGACTTCGTTGTAGCTTGACGCTCGATGAGTTTACATCGCTTAAAAATAGACGATATTTGAACATAAACGTTCACTTCAATGAGGGAGAAATCTTTAAATTAGGAATGCTATGAATTAGTGGATCCTTTTCAGCAGCAAATTGTGTTAAAGCGGTTGAGACTAAACTACAGGAATTCGGAATCATAACAGAAAAGCACATAGTTGCGTGTGTTACTGATTGTGCTAGTATGATGGTTAAGTTCGGAAAAATAATGAGTTGTGAGTATCACCTATGCTATGCACACTCCATACACCTAGCCGTGTGCAATGTGCTTTATAATAAACAAATAGATTTGGTTAAACACTGTTGAAGTAGAAGATGAATCGCATGGAGTAGAAGATGAATCGCATGGAGTAGAAGATGAATCGCATGGAGTAGAAGATGAATCGCATGAAGTAGAAGACAATGATGAAAGTGAAGAGCTTGTTGGAGATTTAGACAAAGCATTAGATTTAGAATTTAAAAGCGGTGTAAGAATAGATGCTTTGTTTCATGTCACTTATGCAGAAAAAAATTCCACAACTAACATAAATTAAACTGTAAAAAAGATTAAAAATGTAGTAAAATTCTTCAGAAAGTCCCCTATAAAAAATGATATTTTACAAAAATATGTTAAAGAAGAGTTTGGCTGTGAAGAAAAGGTATGTTTGAATACCAAAACACGCTGGAATAGTTTGTTGGCAATTCTTGTAAGATTTTAAGAAATAAAGTCAGCAATTTCAAAAGCATTAATTGACATTAAAGAAAAACAAATGATGATAAATGTAGAGTTTGAAACTGTGACTACAATTATAAAAGGCTTAAAGCCAGTAAAAATTGGCTTAGAAAAATTATGCAGTCGAAATGCAGCTTTGCTAACTTCAGAAGGTGTATTTTCTTTCGTCATTGGAGAATTGAACGAACAAAATTCAGAATTTGCAAAAAAAAAAACGAAATATTCTCTAATCCAAACAATTAATGAGAGACGCAACGTTAATAGGATTAATGCAATATCTGAATTTTGGGAGAAAATATGAAGCAGCTGCACTTACTGGCGATATATCGCGATTGCCTGGTAAAAATTGTTTGGTTAGACCAGCCCAAATGATAGGGACAAGGCTTTTCTGCGAAGAAGAGGAATCAATATCAAACTCTTCACACTCCGAAGAGAGCATAGAGATTTTGAAAGAAAAACCTCTGAGACATTAGACGAAAAAAATTAGAGAAAGCAATTTACTCTAAAACAAAAGTTTTATATTGTTCAACCAAAAAAGTACCAGTTTCAACAAAATCATGAAACAAGAGATGCAGTTGTTCGACTCGACTGAAAACCCATCACCAAACATTATAAAACGTTGTGATGCTTTAAAAACAATTCCTCCAACGTCAGTTGAGGCCGAGAGAGCATTTTCTACTGCTGGATTGTTCGTTACAAAGCTTAGAACTAGGTTGAGTGATAAAAGTATTAATTGCTTATGCTTTTTGAAATCTTATTTTAAAAATGAATAATCAATTTATTGTATTTTTTAGCTCACTTAAATAAGTATTACTTTTGGAGTTAATATGTATCTTATTCTATATTATTGATTTTATTTAAAAATAACTGGTTTTTAAATTTTTTTGAATTTTTATGTATTTCCTGGAATCCCGGGAACGACAATTGCATTCCCGGGATTTCCCGGGAATGGAAAAACCCAGGAAATCAGAACCCCTAATCGCACCCTATTGGCGACATATGAATTAAAGCCTCTGGTTGCCAATTCTACACATAGGAAATCGGGGTTGCCAATTTAGCAAGTTATGATAGAGTTGGTCATTGCTGCAATGCGCAAGTACCCTTTATTTTACTTGCTTCAGTTTTTGAGTATTATTTAACTTTTGCAACCCTTTTGGCGTACCAGTCTTTTTAACCGGACTGAGCCACAGCAACATGTGGTACAGCTAGTAATAAAATATAAATGTTATGCAGATATCAAAAATAAAATAAGGCTGAATGTTTTGATTAAATCAATATAAGCAGTTTCGTACAAATACAAATTCTTTGTTAGAAGATATTTATTTCATATTTCAGAGGAACATAAAAACTGACAACAGATAAAAAAACGTGTTTAAGAACAATCCTGTCGAGTAATTTCGACAAATTAAAACATCGCAAAGCGCAAAATAAAAATAAAATATAAAAAAATAAAAATTATATATTTAATTAAAGGATAACGGGAGAGAAAGATCGCTATTAATATTGATATTAATTTCATACTATCTAAAAGATAAAGAAAACGGAAATAGTATACTAACGTTAATTGCAGTAATAAGAGCCGAAATACCCTTATCAATAAAAAATTTTGGTTTGTAAAAATTATAATCTTCGCATTCTAAAAAAAAAAATTCTCCGAGGAAATACTGAAAATGTAAGTTGCAATTTGTAAGCAAATTCACACACATAAACATCCCGTGATAATACTATCTAAATGTTGCTAAAACAAAACAAAATTTTATTTGTTAAAAGATTAATCATTAAAAAAGCGATTTATTCGAAAAATAATCCTAATTAAATATCAAAGAATAGGAAAATTGGATAAATATTCCAACGAATAAACATAACTATAGTAAAAATATGTAATAATCTTGAAAAACAGCGTGTAAAGTATAAATTTTTCACTTGGTGAGAAACGTGACATCATATGACGTCATAACACTGAAATATCACTTAAAAATTAAATTTAAAAAAAAATTAGAAAGAATTGCGAAATAAGTACGTAAAAACCCGTCCGGATTGAAATGCAGCGTTTCGTCAAAATTTCAGAGAAAATGGTCAAGTAGTTTCGGAGATTAACGACTTTGAGCAAACACATATTACATTTTTATTTATATAAATGAAATTTTTAAAAATATAAAATTTATTCTTGGATAAATTTTATTTAATTTTTTTATTTTACATACAGTTCACATCGAATACAGGTTTGGGACTCGACTGCGTTCAAACGATCTGGTGGAATACCGAAATCTAAAAAATATAGCAGAATTTCTGAAACTGTGGGGTGCACCCCCCCCCCCCGTAGTGGCGCGAACATATTGAGAAGTTGAAAACTAATTATTTAAAAAAATATATTAATTTACTCAAAGTAAATAAAATACATTCTAAAAATTAATAAAAAAAAATTTATAAAAAACACATTTACACTGATATATTACACTTATAAATTAACAATGCTACAAAAATGTATTTTATAACTAATTTAACAATACTACGTTAAAAACAAGTTTAATAATTACCAGTAACCACATGGGCTTGTCATATATAAAATTAAATACAAAAATTGGCATTTATCTTGATAATTTGTACTGTTTATAAATAAATCTTTAACTGCTGATTAAAAGTTACGCAATTTGCTTCCCAATACCAACCGTTTTCTACACTCTTGTCCATAAATTAAGAATAATGAAGTTCAGACAAAGAAAGAGACAGAAGCAAAACAAATCTGACTTATTTTTAAAGTCTATTCATTAAGCAAAAGGTAAACAAAAATGATATATGTTTGACATAAGTAACAAAAATTGCGAGTTTTACTCTCTGGAACCAATTTCAAAAAAAGAATCTATTTACTAAAAACAGTATAACGTGGTTAGTATGATGGTTATTACGGGGTATGTCTCCCGGAAGACGCAAAACAGGCCTTACAACTCCTAGGCATGCTTAATATCAAATTATCAATGTGATCTTGGGGAATATTACACCGCTCATCAAGCAATGCCCTCCGAAGTACCGGTAGACACGTGGGAAGAGGATGACGGGCTGCAATTCGTCGGCCAAGCATATCCCACACATGCTCTATTGGATTCAAGCCCGGTTAGTATGCTGGCTAATCCATACGGGTGATATCCTCTGATTGAAGGCAGTCGTCTACAATGTTTGCACGGTGAGGACGGGCGTTGTCCTCCATAAACAGAAATTCAGCACCCATGGCGCCCCGAAAGAAAAGTACATGTTGTTCCTGATTGACATACCGATAGATGCGGTCCGTCATTGTTACACTCTGAACATGCAGGTCGGTTCTGGAACCAAGAATAATTCCTCCCCAAACGAGCCATCCTGCCCCACCGTAACGGTGTCGTTCAATGGGGTTCTCTTGCTGGTAACGGGTACCTGGCGCATTTCATATTGAAGACCACGCGAGAAGCAGACTGCAAGCTAAACCTGGACTCGTTGGAAAGCATCACACAAGACCACTGTTGTAGTGTCCACAATGGTGTCCACAATGGTGTCCACTCTCTACTCTAGTTATATCGCAGGCGACAGTGAGTTGCGGTAAGTGGAACACATCTGACAGGCCTACGAGCATATAAACGAATGTGTGCTAAGCGTCTGTGCACGGTATGCCTTGAAACTGTCATACCAGTAGCTTTAGAGAGCTGACGAGACAGGTCTGATGCTGTGCTCCGTCTGTTTCTTTTGGCAGTCACTGCCAAATACAGGTCCTCATTTGGCGTTATGACTCAGCGGTGATCTGTGCTGTAACATCTACTCACATTACCATCATCTGGGAATCGTTGCCAAATCCTGGAGATGGCACTTTGAGTGATTCCAAGTTCTTCGGATACTTCCAGCTGGGTACGTCCACATTCCAAACGTCCAATAATTCTACCACGTAAAAAATCCTCCAAATGCTTATTTTGTGCCATAACTATGCGGTTATTGCACTGAAAGACTTCTAAAGCGCTTGTGAATAATTTTACTTTTTTGCCAGCATTCCTTATATACCCCTCTCTTACCCTCTCGTTTTTGTGACGTACTATCCGCGCCATCTGGTGATTTCCTTTAATTTGCATATTCTTCAAGATGTGTGTGATAATTCTACAGGTGAAATTTTTATTTTAGAGTTCAATTTCTGTGTGATTATGTATTATCCTTAATTTATGGACATTAGTGTACCTAGTCGTGCGTATGTGATGTATTGGGGGGGAGGAATAAAGTAAATAATCTGAAATAAGTGAATCCTTCTCAAAGATTGTCAAGTTACTTTGATTGTATTCAAAAGCTCTTGGAATAAATTTAGGAACAGTAATGCGCAGAAAATAGTGCACTTTGGGAAGACTTAAATGTACCTCCGGGGAAATTAACGCTTTGGCTGAGCGTAACATTTATATACGCCGGAGGCACTTAAGAGGTTAACGTCGTATCGTAATTTTAGCGTCAAAATCCAGTATTTTTTAATTCTATAAATTGTTATTGTATGAGGGGGCACGATAAAAAATATTACTGAATAGTTGGTCGCGAATAATGACACTTTGAGAAGCACTACTATATAAAATGCAATATTCTAAACTGATGTTTCAACTCTGGTGTAATCCTTTTATTTGTCTATGGAACAAAAACATTTGCAATTTTTCTGACATTGTGATATTTTTTTTTGTTAGCATACCACCTTAAGACTGATACAGGGCTTTTGGTGACACTAAGTGAACCATGAGGACTTTGAACCTCAACATATTTAAAAAATGCAACTGTTTCTCTACATTGATGGTCTTGAGTTGCAAAGGTCTGGAACTCCATATTTTGCTGGAAGAATCTTGCTACGAGTTCACAGCCATGACCACTTGGTTAGCCCTTTAGCCCTTCTATTGTAAACTTAAAATCAAGAAATTGCTAATTAATAATTAGATTTATCTCGCATTATGCAAATATTTCTCTTCAATCACGCGACGTTACATTCACTATAAATTTGTGTAAAAGAGAACAAAGTATATATTTTAATAACTTTTTAATAAAAGAACAACAAAGACATTTTAAAATCCTACATTTCTCGGAAGCATTTCATATTATACAGCTTCAAATCAAGTCAGAACTTCCACGTTTTTAAAAATATGCTTCCTTTAGCAACTTACGCTCTTAAAATGAGGATAGTTTTATACCTTTCGTTTCACAAAATTTGTGGAATTTATGCTGCATTTTCTTTCGCTATCTTCTTGGTACTGCATTTACAAGACTTGAATTGTTTCAGATACTGTATACTTTTTTGTCAAAGATCGTCCTCCAGAAAAAAGTCTATGTAAATCCACTATATAATGGGGGAACAGATCTTAAATCAATCATGAACATCAGTAATATTTCATTGAGGATTTATAAAAAAATTCAGAATTTTGGCATTTTCTGCATTTAATATTGAAGTGAAAAATTCCAGTTTTTCTCAAAGAAATAAAAATTGAACCCCATTGTGTAATGAAGCATGCTCAAAGTATCGAATAACTGTAATTATCGATCAATTTACTGCTTTATATAATATCTGGTTAAAAGGTAATTGGTGAAATTGCTTTTATAACCGAATTTCTAGAAAAACAGATTAACACAAGATTTGTTAAAAATAACTTAAGGAAAAGAGCTCTATTGGCAGTTTTAATTTTTCCATAATGTTTAAATGGTATTTCACCTAAATCAGCTGTTTTCAAAATGAGGCACGTCCCTATAGGGGGCGTGACAATTCTACATGAAGAGGAGGGGGGAGGGCACACGCATTTCGAAAATATAAAATTTAGAATATATACAGTTGACAAAATGATTTGTACACCACATTTTTCTTCGCTTTTGATGAAATAAATACCCATATTTTAGTTACGAATTAATCATGCATTTCTTTATTGCGTCATATTGTCGTATGCAAATTATTTTTCTTTTTAAGTGTAAAAGTATATTGTAATCTGGAAAAGTGTGAAAAATCGTTGCAAAAAGAGTATTTGTACAGAATTCTTTTGAAGTATGGCAAAAGATTGGTTTAACTTTTTAGATTCAATTTAGTTTTTCTTCTCATAAGTGTTTCTTTGTGCAATAATACTTAAATAGTTTCTGATTACATTTAAATTTACAGATATAATATTGAAAATATATATGGCTCCTAAAACCAAAGAAATTTCTTTAGATATTAGAAAACATATTACAGTGCTCCATGAAGAGGGAAAATCTTTCCGGGAAATAGGAAAAATTTTAAAACTGTCTTTTACAACCATTGGTTACATCGTAAAAAGTACTTAGATACCGGTAGTGTTGAAAATAAGCTCAAACCTGGTGGTCCGAGTAAATTGACTTCAAGAGCTAAACGAATGGTTATAAGAAATGGACTGCACAGCGCTGGTCTGTGAAAGCCAGAACTCTCAGAAAGAAACCTTATATTAGTGAAGTAACCTGGAAAAGACGCCTAAAGTTTGCCAGGAAGTACAAAAATAATCCCAGGGATTTTTGGAAAAAGGTTAGTTTTTCCGAGGAGAGCAAGTTTGAGATTTTTACACCACCAAGTATTTGAAAAATTTGGAGAAAAAAATCAAACAGCTCTTGAACCAAAATGTACTTCCGCCTGTAAAGCACGTTGGCGGAAATATTATGGTGTGGAGATGTGTAGCTAATAATGGAGCGGGTAACATAGCATTCATTAACAAAATGAATGTTTTAGCTTATATCGATGTGCTGCGACAAAATTTGTTAGATAGCGCTAAGAAATTGAGCATGGAGAACACTTTTATATTCCAACAAGACAATGACCCGAAGAACACCGCTACAGTTACCAAGACCTGGTTGCTTTATCTTGCTCCATGGCGACTTCAAACATCTCCACAATCTCCAGATCTTAATCCTATAGAAAATTTATGAATGCGTTTGGACACTGAAGTTCGGAAAAAATGTAACAAATAAAGAGAACTTAAAAGATAAACTTCAAGAACTTTGGAGCTCCAATGACAGAAATCACAAAGAAATTAATTCAGTCAATGCCAAAGCGTCTTGAAGCAGTTATAAAAGCCAATGGACTGTTTACAAAGCATTGAAATTTCATGACATTGTTGCATATGTTTTGTTAATGTTTACTATGAAAGTGAACAAAAAATGTTTTGTTGAGTATGATTTTTTTAAAAAAATTCCCTTCTTTAAAATAAATGCTTAATTTATTTATTGTGAAAGATTATTATTTTTTAAAACAATTTAAATGTATCTCAATAACTTTTAGTGTTATAGTACTTAATTTATTTAAGAACATACGTAATTTTAAGTGTACAAATAAACATTTTGCCAACTGTGCATCAATTTACTCAAAAGCAAAACAAAATACATTCCGGCATTTTTATATCGATACAAAATGTTTACAATTGTATCAGTACTGTACAATGTATTTACACAATTGATCAATACTAAGTTAAGAACATGTTTAAAACTTACTAGCGACTTCCATGGACTCTCCATATACACAATTATACACAAAAGTTAATACTATCTTGTTGATTTGTGCGGTTTATAATTAGAGTCGTATTGTAGCCTTACGTCGTAGTAGTACATTATTTTGACATTCTATATATTAATATTTGGGGCATGATGAAAATTCTGATTGTGAAAATTGTGCCAGTAGCATTGAAAGTTTGAGAAGCACTGATCTAAAGGATTCATCTGACAGAAGAGAAGAATTCAGATTAAAAAACCAGACGAATCAATTAAAGACTTATGATGACTTATATTCAATTCGAATAGAAGATGGATGAAAGGATTCAATAGAGGAGATTGATTAAGCCGTTCCATGCTTGTTTAATTTCCAGAATTAATTGTAAGAACCTTTGGCAGGTGCGTTTACTAGCACCACTGACCAACCGATACACAGTTACTCATGCGTGGCTTAGACGACAAGGAATTATTCCAGTCATTTAAATGATTTTCTCCTGTTTTGTTGACAAACTGAACAAGGAATTGCTTCATATCCCCTTCCTAGAGGATAAAGTTGTTTTGCTGTTCCTGAACGATACTGAGAGGTTATTTTTCAAGACATTGATAAAATATCTACAGTAGGTTTGAGTTTCGTTTAAATGTTATTTTTTCATTGGCGTTGTGGGCAGTCTCTGGTTGAGCTGGCGGATTATGTTGACGCATGTGCCGTGCCGGATTTCAATCAGTTTGAATCACTAGTCGTGATTAATTGGGAATAGTTAGACTCACCATGGAAGGAATGCATAATCAATCAGTAGCGTTAGACTGTCCTGTCATCTAGTATTCATCTTTTGGGTCACCATAATAAACCACCGACCTATCAGTTCATCGCTTCTCCTAGCACGCCTTATATAGACCAGTGCTTCCCAACCTTTTTATCACAACGGACGGGTCAAAGTTAAATAATGTTACCGCGGTCCACTGAGATTTTTGGGGATCGTTGATTATTTGCGTTTTATATTACTTTGATTTTATAATTTTAATTTAACCCTCTGGCCAGAACTTCAAATTTTTTGCCGCTATTAGAAACATCCATCTGGCAGAGGGTACGCAATTTTTTTTAAAATTTTTATTTCCTTAAAGACTGTTTTAAATGTTCTTATCAGTAATGAAATTGAATAGAATTTTTAATATTTAAGTCTTAATAGGCACTTAATATTAATATTTTTTATCACAAGAAAGGTGACTAGTATTTTTATAAAAATTGGTTATCTATATTCATGTAAAAAATGTTAAAAATAATACCGAAAATGAAAAAACCGTAGGAATAGATACTGATAGATGGTGATAGATAAGAAAAATTGCCAAGTACCACCACAGGAACCTCTCATTAGGTAGAGTCCGACTGAAGGTGTCAAGGCAGCCCACCCCAAAAACCACACCAGTATTATCAACAGGCATCAAAGCATATCATCCCCGACTGACAGACTGATGTTCCACCCAGAGAGTTAATTTTGTTCAAATGCGTCATTAGAATTAAACACAGCAGTTACACTAAAAATGAATATTAAGTGGTTTTCATGGAAAGTTGCACCAACCCGAGAAAAATACTCCGGAGTTAATGAAATAGAAATAATTCAGCATTCGTTGTGTGGCCCAGTACCATTTCATCCATAACCATCCGATATAGGCCCATTGGTTGCCTTAGACGACTGGAATGAAAAGGAATACCTATTCAGGCCAATCGTAAAAAGCTGTTTCGCAAAAAGCTTTGTTATTTTCCAGCAGATCTAGGCACTGCTGTAAATTAATTTTGATTCCATATATTCAATTCAAGAATATCCAAATTTTGGATTGAGTGTACATTAATGTCATACTATAAGACAACACGAAGGCCATTAGTGATGGACATCGTAAGTGACGTCAAAATACGTGGAGGGTATGACTCGAGATGTCATACCCTCCAAATTTACACAACACAGCAATGGAAGGGTACTTAAGTACAAAAGAATTAACGTGCGTCATTGGTACTTGGCTCGAAATAACCACTGGGCTGGACCTTAACCACTAGACTACCAAGGACACCAAGTTCTGATGGTATTGCAAATTGAACAATAAAACTAATTGATCAGGAAACCACCACATGCATTATTTACTAATACAGTAGAAAGTCGTTTATCTGAACGTTTATTATCCGGAGCGTCAAATATCTGAACCAGTTTCTTTTGTCAACTACATGTACTGTATATGAATACGTTTTTGAACAGTGCAATGCTGAACAGTTATTTCAGCATGAGGTTAAAAGTGACTGAAAACCCAAGATCAGGGATATTTGTGGAATTTATGTTGTGTTATTTGTTAAGCAACTGGGTGGAATATTAAGTCAGTTTGTTTCCGAGAAAGGGAGTGTATACGTGCTCTTTTGTTGAGTTGTGAACTGCTATGGCTTCGAATTCAAAACGGAAGCGCAACGTCTAGAACATTATGACAAAACTTAAAATATTGAACCGTTTCGCGAAGGGAGAAAATGGAACGTCTCTAGCACAGTTTTGTAATGTTTGAAGGTCAACAGTTTCTGACATGAAGAAAAGCGGATAAACCATTTTAAATTTTGCGTCAAAACTTGACGCAGAAGATGGCTGGAAGAATAGGAAAATCAGGAGGTAAGAAAACGATGTTCTTTATCGCGCACTCTACTTGCGGTTTTCACAATGAAGGAGCAAAAGGGACCCGATATCGTGCCTTCGTATGTGTGAAAAAGTTTTGGAACTTCACGAGGAATTGGGCAGTTTGACTGCTTTCAAAGGTCAAAACGAAGGAGTACAATGGTACAGCAATAAAAACAGTGATTTTCCACAATAAAGGTAAAATTGCAACGTTTTGCCTTTATTTTGCTTTTCTTCAAGCAGATTTCTCGCATGTTATTATTTTCAATACTTGTATTAGTGTCGGCTTTCATATTATGCATGGAATGCATTCGGTTATCCGAACGGTGACCGGTCCCAATTGATTCGATAAACGAAGTTCTACTGTAATGTACTTCACTGAAATGGATGAATTACAGCAATAAAAAAAACAAGAGATTACACTTACTATGACGAACAAGGCAAACATATACACGATTCCTGCTTTAGGGAACATTGATTCTTGTTTAGCATCAACAGCTATTTGAAAGATATTTGATCCTGTAACCCACGTAAGACAAAAGACCAAACTTGCTAGTACAGAAGCTTCAAAACGCAACATTCCATGTTCCTGCAATTGATTTTTTTAAAGATGTTAAAACCAACTAAATTGATAATTTCCAGTAAGTGAAGGCGCTTCTGAACTAAAATACAGAAAGTCAGGCATTCAAAAAACGGGAAGTTTGATAAAACATTCTAGACAACACATTGGTCTTTTCGAGTTAAATAATATTTTCAAGAATAAATTAACACTTGAAACATTTTATATTTAAGCATAGAAGCTATTGCATGTTCCATTGAACTAAGCCAATAATTCCAAACACGATGTTGAACTAATTTGATATCGGAGTGCTACGCGCCAAGCCATAGGAATCCCAGATGGCGGCCATGCTGTGACAAATCGTCAGGAAAATAATTTAAAGAATTGCTTTGAAATACAGTAAGATATATTTCAAATGAAGAATAAATAGAAAATAACCAACATCAATCTATAATTGATTTCAATATAATTTAATTATGTACAATAATAATTATATTACGTAATATTTAATATTAATCACAAAAAAAAGTTTAAATTTTATGTTATAATGATACAATAATTGTTATACATATTATACATAATTTTTATGTAATATTAACTGTATTATATATTAAACTATACACATTAAATAATTACATAATACATATTAAAACAAATAATGAGTATCAATAGTTGCTAATAACTTGAAATTTTTAAAATTGCTGGTTGCTTTAATGGATTTCATTAAACCACGAACGTTCAAAAATGCATTATCTAAAAGTAAAATAAAGTATAAATATACAATTTGCAGGAATTAAAAACACAGCCCTTTTATTCTCTAAAAAAATATCCTGGTACTCAATGATATCAGATATCCATATTCAAAAATAGCAAAATATGCTACAAAAAACTGAAGCAGTAGCTAGTGAAGAATGATTGCAAGGAAAATACTTCAATTTTTAAGGTATCCGAACACGTTGAAAATGACCAAAATCAGACTAACCGATACTTTTGTTTTCTATTTTATTGAATACAGATATCTTTTGGCTTTGCAAAACGTACTTTGTTTTGATTCTACGCTTCTTAGAGGCCAAGCTAAAATCAATTTTATAAGTTAGAAATGCCGGGAGTATTTAAATTGCACGAAATCTATCATGGCGAGTCTGATCACACAAACTGTTACAAATGTATTTCTATAAAACTATTTGAACCTGATATATATGCTATTTTCTAGAGAATGTACTAAAATATTTCTTGTATGAATATTTTTTGAGTTAGGTCTTGTTATTTAAATAATGGTCTCATAAAGGGGGATTTTTCTTATAATGTTTACTCAATCAGCTCTTAAATTTTCAAACTTTAATAAAACATTAAAATTTTAGTACTTTCTCTAGATAAATGCCTCTACATTGTTTTGGTAATTCTTTTACTAATATAAGTTTATTACTTTTTTCTCTTATTGCTTTGAGGTTTTACAAAAATATTGTGCTAAGATTTCACCTATAATTGTGATTTGTTAAATTTAGGCAATTTATTATAAATATTGTTAGTTAAATATTAGTATTAATTGGTATAGTGTCCTATAAAAAGCTTTTTATAATGTTTAAATATGTTATTTTGTCAAAAAGTACTCTGAACGTGTTCGGAAACCTTAAAGAAATTAAAATAAAATCATCTAAAGCTAATAAGGTTACTGGGGAAATAAAGCGAAAAAATAAATAACTAATTGCAATGTACGTCATCTAAATTACAAACAGATCCCCCCATGATAAAAATATCAAGGTTATGTATTGCAATGTTATCCATTACCTAGGCGAATATAAACAATTTGGCACTTAGCACTCCTATATCAAATTAAAATCAAGTACCGAAATATACTGATTACATTTCCTCGAAGCCTTCGTAATAAATGTCTGTCGGTTTAAATTCTCCGCCTATTGGGTATAAAGAAAGACGACAATACAAAAAATACATAAATATATCCCAAGATATTGAGTGATTTTAGCAATGGTATTTAAAAATAATTCAAATGATTACACTGAACTCTTATTAAAGTAAAAAATTATCCTGCCATCATGCTGTGCTGTTCATAAAAATACATAGACCATAGTTCATAAATGTGCTATTCGTGGTACTTACGTATTATGACAATCTATTGATGATATATGAAACCTAAGCACGTGATTGCCGATGCAATGCATACCACACATCTGAAATTGGGGATGTCAATTTGCCGAGTTACCCTGAACGCTGGCGATTGTTGCAATAATATGTTACTACCCAATTCGTTATACGTTAATGTGATTCCAAAAAATGTTTTCTACTACTATTGTTTTCTATAGGAAGAAATCTTTTGAATTCCCATTATATTTTCCACTAAATATGTAGTAATATTGAATATGTACATCGTTGTGTTTTCCAGATAACCTCTTTGTTTAAAAATTTAAATAAATATTAAAAAGAAATACAATTCACTTTACAAATACGAACAAAATACGTACCGGTATTCCACAAGCTACTAAATTCTCCATGACGAAGCACATAATAGAAAAATATAAGGGAATTTCATAAAAAAATGAAACCATTACTTCCATAACTCTTAGAGACAAAGTTATTAGGTCAAAGTGATCAAGTTCCATCTAAAATAAAACGAAATTAGTTAAACAATACAGTTTTTATACAAATTTTAACATTCTCAACATTATAACCATAACTAAAAATTTAAATACAAGTAATTTTAAAGAGAGTGGATAAATATATAAAGTTCATTTTAGGAATTAACTAAAGACTACTGCTAAATTTCAAATGTACAAAATATATTCTTCAATTACTCAATGAAACTAATTGTATGCATCCAATTGATAAACCTGTTACATAATCTTAAGAACTAGCCCTGCAATAAGTTACAACGTTTTTGGTATCATTAAAAATAAATCGTGTCTAGTTTATTTCCATAAATTCGTGAAGAATTACCGAGTGAATATAAACGTCGCCTTCAAGGGCTTTTGGTGACGGAACTTGTAATTTTGAACCATGGTCAAGCGGCAAATACAACACCCGAGCTGCTAAACCTTCCGACTTCCACATGAATGGGAGGACGTTTGAACCTCGACAGATTTAACGAATATCGCCCAGCTACACGTCAGGTCTTCAGTGATACTGGGCTCGAACTCATGACACGCCGACCACAAGTACGTTACATTGATCATTAGGCAACAGCGGCCGCTAAATAATTACCAAATGAGATGGGTATAGTTATATGATACTCATTTTCATCAATTTATTGATTAAAATTATGATGCGTGTCCGAAAACTAAGCAGCGGTTGGTACAACCGAACACCAAATGTAGTATTGCATTTCAAAATTTGCGCACACGTCTTTGATCGATCCTTTTTCCAACAATGCTAAATTGAGTTTTTTTTCACTCTTGTAAGTAAATGTTCAAAGTAATTAATACAACTGCGGATCACGTCTACCGTGAAGTGTGTTCTGTAATCAGTTTTTTGAACGCACGAAATGTTGAACGAGTTGAAATTCATCGATAGTTTGGAGATTTAAGGTGAAGATTTATTGAGTAGTGGAATGGTGAGAAGAGGTTTCGACAATTCAATGATCGGAATACCAATGCCCATGACGAAGCTGGGATTGGGGCCCTTATCAGTGATAGTTTGGATGAAGAAAGGAATGAAATAAATCATGAAAACAGACGGATGACAATGAGATTACTTTGTGATAGATTACATAAACAGCTGTTCAGCAGCGACTCTTCAGTGGCGGTAACTTTCTTTGAAGAGGGCGTGGACTGGTTGGTTTCCCTATATGCCAAATATCTGAAAAAGGGTGGAAACCATGTAGAAAAATAGTTTCCGACATGCTATTTAATGTAAAAATATCTCTTTGAAAAAGATTTTATCAGAGTTTTTCCAGAACGGTACTTAGTTTCCAGACACACCTTATATATCCATCGTCATAAAATCATGTTTTGAACTCACACACTGCCAAAGTTGTCGGTTGGAGTCGTGAAACAGAAGGCCAATGTAGGAGAGCCGACGCATGTTAAATATGGCGTGATTCCACCCTTTCTTTTCGGCATGCTGTAGAATTACGATGAATGAAATTCAAGTAGTTCTCACATTGCTTCAGAAAGCAACATTAATTAAAAAAATTGAACTCTATTGGATGGATCAGTAGTATCAAGATCCAAATCCTCAATTTAAAAGCATGTTATAGGGCTTAATTAATACAGCATTTGACATCACACTTAAAAACTACGATGAAGGTATTGACGATGGATGTCATGCTATTGAATATTAAATGACGATGAAGACATCTGACCTTATTTTGTAGTCACAAGGTTTTTTAACATTCATTCAGGATTTTAAAACATTTATTGGTGCAATATCAGTTTTTATAACGTTAAAATTGGAATCAATATAACGTATTGGCCATGGGTCACGTCATTTTGAGCCACGATTAAATATTTATGTAAATTAAATATTTTTATTTCCGCACCAATATAAAATGTGTTAGTCATTTTAATTCAAAAATTGTAAAAAACGTTTATAGATTCACTCATGAAAGATTTCTTCGAATGAGAGTTTAGTTAAAATATTTACTGTCCGAGACATTGATCTGAAATAAAATTTTAAAAAAAGTTATGAAGTTTAATGTTCATTCTTATTTCCAACTCACTTCTTCATTTTGTTCGTCCATCGTCGAGAGTTGAAAAAAAACACCTTAGGATGAAAGCCCGTTGGGAACATATACTACAATTTAATGAAAGCGTGATTTCACGAAATGATATACTCGTATTCGCATAATTGAAAGTTTCTAACAAATAATCGTCTCTAAAACATGAATCGATGAAACAGTGAGGTTTTGATAAAATAAGTTTTAAAACTTATTTCTAACAAAACTGCAGCTCTTAAATATAAGTTTTGGCTTGAACTCACGAGAAATTTCAAGATACTTTTTCGGTTCCAGGTAAGTGAAATCGGACACTTTATAATAAAACCTTCATGTTAGCAGTGACTCACACAAGGAGGGATCCTCGGGTCCTTTCATTTTTTTCGATTAATTAGAATCATATGTATATAGTATGTAAAATTTAATTAAGTGTTTATTATTAATAATTAATTTTATTAATAAATACTAATGTATTATTTAATAACTATTTTTTTAATGTTTTTTGTTCCCGAAAATTGACAAAATCGAAACTATATGTTAGGTGGTGTATTGGAGCATGTTGCGAGGATGGGGGACTTTTGACCCTGCCGTCCCCCTCTCCCTCTTGAAATAATTTCTGTGTGCGCTACTAGATATCAGTATTCGAATTCGATTGATGGTCCTCTAATCTGCGCTTTAAAGCAAATCCTAAGCTCATGGCAACATAGACGTGATTTTGTTCGAAATTCCAGTGACGGAGACAACACTTGAACAAGTATTTCTTACTCCCCAAATCTTTAACAACAACGACAAGTGTGGTTGAAAACTTTCAACTCTTCCGCATGATTAGTACTGAGATTCGACACAACAGCATTAGGACCTGAACCGATGACCATTCGGCTCCTTGACTCTGCATTCTATTTCATATCCGTGGTTTTCCAATTCGGGTAAGTACACGTGACACTGAGTGACTTATACACTATTAATAAGAAATCCTTATTCTGTATAGTTTGAATACATCACACACTGAAGTATTACAAGTGGCCGCAGTAGCT
>BMAU01003080.1:0-11122 GCA_019973935.1 Trichonephila clavipes | reverse complement strand
ACGCCCTCCACAATTTCTCTCTATATTTTCAACTTAAAATAAAATATCCAGCAAAATAAACATTTAAAAGCAATTATTTTTTTAGGTAGACATCTGTTGGTGAAATATGATTTATAGTTCAAATCACATGTATTTCTAGGAATAGATGGCGTCACTTGTGATCTTCAATAGAGGATGGGAGTGATGTGTAATAAGAGAGAACCTTAAATGACAACATCAAACAATTTTATGCCTCCCTTAAGTTTCATACTCTGTTATATATTTGCATTAACATATGAACGAAAAATTTCCTAAAGCAGAAGTCTTTGCTTAAATTCTTCACTCCAATAAGAATATTGATAGAACAATATCTCCAATTCACAACACACATCTATCTAGCTCTCTATCATATATATAGAACAAAAGCGACTCGTCACAATATCTCCGGAATAGGGATTGCAATACCGGTATTTTGAGCCATTTGGACAATTTTTGTGATACTGGTATTCATTAGCAAGTTTAAATACCGGTTTTTCGATATTTATGTAGACATTTTTAAACTGTCTTCACTCTATGTTCACAGATGGCCAACATCGTAAAATAGTTTACGTTTTTGTTTTTACGTCTCCTAAAACGGGCGACATTAATTAGACTGTGCATATAAAGTAAAATATGTGAATCACTCTCCAAGGAGGCAGGTCAAAAGAGTATCCACTATTGCAGCTCAGGGAGATACTGCTCACATACCCAGGGGACTCGTGTGACCTTAAAGTTGTAGTTATTGAAAAGAAAGTGCGTAATATTTCGATATTTGTGTTTAAACTGGTGGTTCAATTTGTTTGGCATTTGTATTTGCATATCATGAGCCAGTGGTTGGTGCATCGCGCTACCACCAGTACGAGTTAAACCGGGCTGGGCGAGGTGAGCTCAGTCTTTCAGTGGACCGATAAATGAGCTTAGGAACTTAACACTGAGGGTTCGCGTCCGACTGAGAGGGACCCTCTGCTCATGGCCCAAGTTCGTGTGTACTGAGTTGGGTACAGTGGGCCCTTTTGGCTGTTGCGCTACTGAGTTAAGTTATTTGTATTTAAGGCTCAAAATATTTTTCAGATTCATTATAACCTATAATAATAACTTAATAATGATATAAATAATGACCTTTATTAATGAATAAGAATAATTTTAAGAACACAAAAATAAAACTTTTTGGTTTAATGTCATTATTTATATGAGAATATAACGCATTGCAACTAGCGTAAATGCCGCATTTTTCGACAGCTGGTGATTTTGCGCACAATACAAGAGATTAATGACAGTACAATGGATGTGCATTATGTTTTAAGATCGCATTTTTCAAAAATTTGTAATACTACCACAGAATGAATAGTGATATATTTACACACTTTTTTGTGATTTAAATAAATAAGATATTCCTCTACTTTTGTGATTCTTTATATACCGTTATAAATTATAAGTTACAAACTATTTTTTTGTCATATTTACACTCTCTAAAAAACTAGCAAACAAAACAAAAAAAAGAAATCCTATTTCTAAAATTTCTACTACCGGTATTAAGGCTTAAGAAATACCGAATACCGGAACTTAAGTTTTGGTCCGATATCGTGCAATCCGGAACTATTAGACATACAGACTTCAAATTTGGTAAGCACGCTCCTTTCACAACCGCTGCAAAGAAGTTTAGCTAAAATCGACCCAGAACGGGGGAGAATACTAGGGAGATCGGGGAGATTAAGGGATGTTACAGATAAAATTCTATGTTTTTGAACTGTTAGATCCATGTTCTAGAAATTTAATAAACAAGTTTCTTTTGTTGAATACATATATGTTTTCACGGAAATCTACTGTGTGAAGGGTGGATTGCGAAGGATTACTGGGGCGTATAGTTTGAAAAAAATTACCGTTTTCGAACAAATAGATCTTCAATAATGAAATTTGAAATCAACGTTTCTTTTGCTGAATTGAAATACGCAGATTCGGCCATCCGGTATTGTGCTTAGCGAAGCTGTCTGCTGTGCCGCAGGGTTCGAATCCCGGAGAAGGCATAGACGTTTGTAAATGTATAGTGCCTTCGCGGCTTGGAGGTACTCTAAATAGCCGTAAAGCCGCAAGTTTTCTCGTGAGGTTGGTGGAAGGGGAGGAGAGATGGGAGGCCCTTGACGCCCCAGCGTGTTATCCCTCAAAATTGAGGTGAAAAAACCAGATAATTCATACTATCACCTGTAGGGTGCTCAAGGCTATGGCCAACGACTGGCGTACATCTAGCCCCTTGCCATGATGAATTTCGTGGGCCTGAATCAGACGCAGTCGAGATCAGGTGGCATAAGACACAACAACGAAATCCGCTAAGAGCGGGTCAAACGGAAATATGCTCTCAAAGGAAGTACGGATCTATTAATAAAAATAATTTCGTTTTTGAACTATTAAATTTAGACATGAAATTCGGCAAGCATGTTTATTTTGTTTAGTAGAGATCCATTAAATATGAGTTTTGCGGAAAGCCACTTCGGGGCAACGGGTTACGGGAACTTAAAAGATAATTTTATTTCAATTTTTGTCACTTTTTTTTAAGAAAAAACAAGAAGTGAGAGTTGCATAAGTAGGTTCAATACAATCAAACGCTTAACGCTAGGGGACTCAGATATTAATATATATATATATATATATATATATATATATATATATGTGTGTGTGTGTGTGTGCGTGCGTGCGTGCGTGTGTGTGTACATAAACAGTATATATATTTATGCATCATGAAATACCCAACGAAGAGGTTGCATAGCGGCTAGTATTCTTACATACTTAATAACGAGTGATTACGATTTTAGTTCTTTAGAGCTTTTATCAAAACCATTTATCCAGACACTTTAATCAAAACATAGTGTTTTACTATCATTTATATCCACGAATAATTAATCAATCGTCTAAAGAAATTAAAAGGGATTTTCTTTCAGTCATTATTGTGATACAGAGTAGATTCACCACGATAATACTTTTTCCATCCTTCTCTCACGCGCAATTCCACGAATATAATGACCCAACAGTGGAGGTAGTAGCTCTTCCCATTCTTGCAGTATCCAGACCTCTCATCTCGCTAGCAGGACCCAACTCTTCACAAGTTGCTAATGAAGACCACATGGCCCATTCCCCTCCCCACACGGAAGATGGCAGACGATAATGGCATGTATCACAAAAGGGTGTCTTTTTTATTGTTTAGGGGTGTAAACGACCAGAAAGGAAGAATGGACGCTTTAGGGTTTTAATGGACCACTTCGGAGAGCCTTTAGTATCTGCGAGGCGCTGTTAATTAGTTTATATTGCTCATTATTTATTCAACGATGCTGAACATTATTACCTTTTGTGTGTTGTTAATTGCTTAATAGAATTACTCTTTGCGTACATTAATCATAATTTTGTTCATAATAAGGAATGCAATTGTTAAATAGCTTATATTAGTGATAATCAAGCATTGTTTGTCCCAATGCACTCTATATTAGTGTTCCTTAGCTTTTGTGATCACAATTCTGTAGTATTTTATTATATGTCAATTGTTTATATTAAGTCAACTAGTATATATATATATATATATATATATATATATATATGCCATAATTTGTAAATATTTTTACAGTAAAATATTAAGTAACCACATTTTAAATAATAATTCATTTCAAAAATCAATTCACAATAATAGAGAAGATGATAATCGTCTTTTGGCTTTGAACAAAAGACTGAATATTCATCTAAATAATATTAAATATCCAAGTATTTTTTAACACCAAAATTTCATAAAAGCCTATAAAATTCCGTAGTATCACTAATGGATACAATACATATATCACGAAGTCTGGGAAGATCTTGCAATCTCTTCTTCAAAATCTAATTGATAATTTACAAAACACGGCAATTATTAAAAATAGCTTAGAGATTGCTAGAGTTACTAAGGATATGTTGTTTTTTCTATGCATGGTTTTGATTTCGAGGACCTCTTTAATTCCATAGATATTGACGATATGATTAAGGTTCTTCAGTTAATTTATGATAAATATGAATTATATACTTCAATGAAAAAAAAAAAAATTTGATATTCTTGTTAACCTCGTTTTAAAAGAAAATTTCATTACATTTGATCATAATCTTTATAAACAGATCAAAGGATTACCTCAGGGTGGTCCAGCTAGTAATTGTTTAGCGAACCTATATTTACATTTTTTTGAAATAGATCATGTTATAAATGATTCTTACTTAATTTATCGTTATATAGATGATATAATTATTTTTGGTAAAAATAGTGAATACAAACCAAATATTACATTCTACCCTGATTATCTCAAGCTTCTTAAAACTAACTTCAACTCTATTAGGGTGGAATTCTTGGATTTAGACTTGCATCTTATTAACAATAATGTAGTCAGTAACATTTTTGACAAAAGAGATTCGTTTAAGTTCCATATAATTAAAATTCCCGTATGGAACAGCAATTTTCATATATCAATTTACAGAAATATTATTTTGAATTTTTTATTTAGAAATGATAACTTAACTACCCACAAAATAGATAAATACAATAATATAAAAAAAAATTTTCAATGTTGTTTAGATCATGAATACCCTTTTAATTTCTTGAGATCTTATATTCATCACAAATTCATTAACCGTCTTGCTACTTCGAATTCCAAATCCACCACACAACAATAGGTTTTCAAAGTCAGCATGTTAGTGGTCTTGCTGTGAAGATTATATCATAACACTCATATCACAGTTTACATTTTTTCCACACATCTTAAACATCTTTACATTGTTGACAACCAACCAAATTAGAGCCTAGCAAATTTACATTTTTGACAATCAACCAATTCAAATTTTACCATATTTGATTGTCGACATTTTATACTTGTCTTTGCTGGCTGGTTTAAAAGTCAGCTCAAAAGATGTGTTTATGTTTTTTCGAAATTTTTTTAACTTGGTGAATAATTGACTTTCATTAATGGCAAGATGCTTGTTTTCTTCGTAAAAGCTTTGTGAGTAAAGAAATTTTGTTAAATTATTTTTTGAAAGATACTTTTCTTATGTAATTGTTCTTGTATTTTTCTACTTTTCTTACATAATTATTTTGTGATTTTTCTGCATTAAGAGTTTGGGAGAGTTTGCTACATAATAGTAGTGATTGGTTTTATCATGCTCTCTGAGTTATACTTTCTCTGAAGTTTTGTTTATTTTATTTGGTTTTCCTACCGAGTTGCAAAGGGGGAAGGTTGGCGCCTTCAAACTAGTTTAACCCCACTTATTCGGTCCTAAGTCCGAAATTGCTTTCTGACTCGCTAGGTTCTTTTTTGTAGTTCTTTTATTTCTCTATAATTTTGTTCTTCATGTTCATCTTTCATATTTTTATTGCGCTATTTCTTGTTATGTTCTTTATCTATTATTTCTTGTTTTTGATAAATAATACATATTTCTTTTATATATATATATATATATATATATATATATATATATATATATATATCTAGTAAATACTCTTTGATTTTTATTTATTATTTCAAAAACTATTATCTTTTTAAAATATATCTATATCTATATCGATATACATATTTGTTTCTAATTCATTTCAAATATCATCTATACCAGTGATTTCCAAAGTGGTCTATATAGAGCTCCACGGGTCTGTGACGACCGAAAAGGTGTCCTCGTAAGAGAAAAAATAATTTGGAGGTTCAAATGATGTAAATGAGGGGGTCTATGTTATAGTTACTCTCATTCAACCAGATCGTCACTTTAATTTTAAAAGAAAACGTAATCAAGTGGAAACCAGATTTTATTTATTTAACAGATTTCTTTACTAAATTTAATAAAGTTAATTTGCAGTTATAAAGGGACAGCATAAATTTTATTAAAACAAGGACCATAACTTAACTCAGTGGCGCAACAGCCCATGAGGGCCAAGGCCTACTGTGCCAAACTCAGTATACGCGACTTTGGGCCCTGAGGTGCATGAGCGGATGTTTCGGTCTGCTGGTCAGTCTTGCGTGAAACCCCCAGTGTTAAGTTCCCAAGCAAGCTTGGTACTCATTTATCGACCCACTGAAGGGGTGAATGGCTGAGTCAAGCTTGCCCAGCCTGGAGTTTGAACCTCGGACCTGTGGTGTGGAGGCGCGAAAACAAGGACTATTTCAGCGTTTCTTTACAGAATTAAGCTAAAGCAGTATAATATTCGAGGTCGCGAATTTTCTCAATTTATCACAGACAATCTGTCAAGACGTTTTAATATGTTTAGCATTTAAATGCCCTTTATTTAGATTTTGAAACTTGGCTTGAGAATACTTTGACTATGGTAATATCACAGTGAACAATTAATTCATATGGTCACATTGAAAAAAAATTCATATTACGATAGGAAGTAGCCTAACGAAGATCTTAAAGTAAAGTTTCGAAACGGATACAATCAACTTGGGCTTTGAAAAGATATATCTATTATTTGTTCCGAACTATGGAATATCGTGAGAAACTTTTTAATTGCTTTTCCTGATGAGGAGCTTTAACGCGGTTGTCGATCTCCAAAACAAAAAGAGGGGGGGGGACTGGTCACTACAACAGAGGAGATTTAGGGTTAAACATGACAAGATTGGTACCAAATGTTGAAAATTGTTATTGAAACGCCAGATTCATCCCTCCTATTGTAAACATTTGTTTGTTGTGCAATTATTTTATACATTAATTAAATTTTAATCTGATTAATCAATATGTGTGCTTCTTAAGTTTTAAACGCTATACTTCACTGCAGTTAGAAATTTAATTCTTTTAAAGTAAGTTGGCTTTATACTAGCTGTCAAAAAGGCACTTAAGTTGAAAATTTTGCAAAAATTCAATATTAGGTAAGCAGGGGTCTACCGGAAACCGAAAAACATGTCAAGGGATCTATGAGACAAAATGTTTGCGAACCTCTGATCCATATTGATAGCCTGAACCCTCGCTCTCTTTTTTAACACGCTTTTTTATAGTTTTCACTTGTATGTAATGGAATCTTTGAACTCGATTTTTACCCACTTTAAAAGGTCAGATTAATTCGAAATTTCGCACAATTGTCAAGGATCGATGACCAGTGGCGCACACAAGGGGGTCCTGGGAGTCCAGACCCTCCAAAGCCCTTGATATTTTTTCCGATTGATTATAATTCTAAGTATATATTACGTAACATTTAATTAACTACTTGCAATTAATGATTAATTTTATTAATTAATGCTAACTATTTATTCAAAAACTAGTTTTTTACTGTGTTTTGTTCCCGAAAATCGATAAAATCAAAAGGAGCATGATACAAGAATAGTGAACTTTCGACCCCGGACCCCCCCTTGAAAAATTCCTGTGTGCGCCACTACCGATGACAATACAATAATTTCATAATTTTGTTTCCTTGTCCTGATCAGGATTTTAATAATTAAGGATTTTAAGGATTTACGAGATTTGGCGACTAATTCATTATATCTTTTCCAGATTTGGCGACTAATTCAATATATGGTTTACAGATTTGGCGACTAATTGCATAAATCATTTTCAGATTTGGTGACTATTTCCACACGCCATTTCCAGATTTGGTGACTAATTCCAGGTTTAATGACTAAAAGATTAAGATGCAACCCTAAAACCGCAAATAGGCTTCTGGTTAATAGAAATAAAACAAAAGAAGTGTTATTTATGTGAAAAAGGTACGGTGGGTGGGTGCGTAGTTTTTCTGAAAATGGAAGTAAAAAAAGACTCGTGCATGAGAATAAAAATAATTTGTTCTAACTGCTAAATATTTTTCATTTTTATAAAGCAATATGTTTAGAAGTGATTATGCAAATTAACATTATAGCAAAACATTTAAAAGGTAATAAGTTTATGTTCTAACTGCTAAATATGTCGCAGGAAAATGACGAAATTAGGAATTTCATGAAATCCCTAAGGAATAGGATCAATTGACGGGAGATGTTAAAATAACGTCTCTCTCTTCAAGGTCATTTCCATGATGAAAGTAAGTGATTTTATCAAATCCTGAGCTGTTTCAGTGAAATGATGAAATGAACTAGTCAGGTTTTGCATTCGCAAAATGCTGTCCAGGGGGGGGGACACCAGGAGGGGGAGCGAGTCCTTGTACTTCCTAACCATACAGGTAGTACTATCGATCCCCTAAATATCAACGCCATATCTTTAAGATAATGGCACCATAGGATTAACATAGGGATTAATATTTTAGTGCGTGAGCAACCGAGAGAAAATATGTTACACATAAAAAAACACTGACCTAAT
Organism: Trichonephila clavipes; assembly: GCA_019973935.1. Taxonomy (NCBI): domain Eukaryota; kingdom Metazoa; phylum Arthropoda; class Arachnida; order Araneae; family Nephilidae; genus Trichonephila; species Trichonephila clavipes. The sequence continues at coordinate 2,839 of BMAU01003080.1, read as the reverse complement.
TTTCTAATTATTTGTTAATTAGTTTCAAATAAATAATTAGTATTTCATTGACTATTGTTCTATTACTTACTTCTATGTTTAATAATGCACCATATTTGTTAAATAAACACTTATAACTCTTGACAATATTATTTCATCATTTCACTGAAACACGTCAAACATTTGTTTAAATACCCTTCTTTTATCAGGGAATCGACCTTCAAGAGACGTCATTGTAACATCTCCCGCCAATTGATTATCTCCCTTAGAGAGTTGATGAAATTATAATTCCATCATTTTCCTGCGACATATCTATAGAGACGGAATCTTTGAAATAACGATACTGGACTCATCCGGGGCCCCGTAAGCGGAGAGAATAAATATCCTTCAGACCCGTTAATTAATATCCATTGAAGAGCAAGACTGATTCCAGGAGCCACATGATTCCGGCTCCAAATATCGAACTCAAGGTTAAATTCAACAAAGAATAAATGATAGTTTTAAAAACTAAAAAACAGTCCTTTATTGTAGATCGACATAAAAAATGAAAAACAAATTATACTTTATAAAGAAAACTAGAAAACACGCTTTTATAGTGAATAGAACTAAAAAGTAAAAAAATAATTTTAATATAAGAATAAAATGATTAACGAGAAAATTATATATGTCATTCATTATGGCAAAAGCGTGGGGTGTGCTTTGTACTACATTTTTACACTAACTCAGCATTTCGGAGTAGAACTAGTAAGAAATTATAACAATTAATGTAGAACACACCACGCTTTTATCCCAATGACATTAATTTTCTCGTTAATCATTTTATTCTTATATCAAGAATTATTTTTTTTTACTTTTTAGTTCGATTCACTATAAAAGCGTGTTTTTTAATTTTTTATAAAACTATAATTTCTTAAAAGAGAAAAATGTCCAGTACCTTAAATTATTTCTTGCTTTTGAGGCTTGTTTCATTTTTAAACGTTATTTCTCATCAGTTTGAATACTTTTATATTGTTAAAAGTATTAATGTTTTACAGTAGCGCACACAGGAATTTTTCAAGTGTGGTATTGAGAGTCCGGGGTCAAAAGTTCACCATTCTTGTATCATGCTCCTTTTGATTTTGTCGATTTTCGGGAACAAAACACAGTAAAAAACAAATTATTGAATAAATAATTAGCATTAATTAATAAAATTAATCATTAATAACAAATACTTAATTAATTTTGCGCACTATATACATAGAACTATAACCAATCGGAAAAAAATCAAGGGCTTAGGGTCCGGACTCCCAGGATCCCCCCCTTGTGTGCGTCACTGATGTTTTAACATTGTAAAGAGTAAAAGAAATATTAGAACCGCAAGTTATTGTTTTATGAGCATTGAAACTTTCTAAAAGGATATTTTCAAAAGAAAATACTTTGTTTCTTTTTTCAAAATGTGTGTTTCTTTTTTCAAAACTCCCCACCATATGTACCTCCCCACCACACTAACAGGGCTCTTCTATCTAAAATAGGGCCCTCAAGGAATTTTGATACAGGACCCACCAAGAACGTCAGTGACACTTACATAAAAGGCATTACGTTACTTTTATTTCGCGAAAACTCCCAAAAGAATTTCTCCTTCAGTAATCCATTAGAAATGGATGTGCAATGTTGCACAAACTTCACAAACTATATCATTCTGGCCGAACTAGTTATTTATGAAAAGCAATCCTTTTCACACGGTCGAGAAGCCATTCTTCCCTTTAACATACGCAAAGAACATAATCCAAAACCAGACGGCAACGACACCAAGCCCGTAACAAATGGTTCTAAATTTGATAGATGGTCTGCTGTACCATCTGCCAATTCACGCCAGGAGGCATTTTATGGAGTTTGGAATAAATTCTGACAACTTACACGAAATCGTCATCACCCGGTTACAAGTGGGAGAGTATACTTTCGAATTTTGGACAACACACCTGCTGTTGCAAGGTCCACCTGCTGTAAGCTTGTCCTGTGTGCGTTTTTGGAATGCACAAATCGATCCTCTATTAGGGTTAAATATTTGTCATAGTTTGACTAAAAAGCTTGAAAAATAGAATCATTTATGATTTGAATTTGTATTTGGGTCCATAATCTGCCAATGGCTTGTTTACTGTACACAGATTTAGCGCGGGCTGTGCTTTACTTTTCTTAAAATCCTCTAAGCAAACAAAAGAATAGGGTTCGTACTTTTTCACAATTCATGCTTTTATTTATTTTTGTAATCTCTTCGTTGTCATCACTAATGTGTGTAAACAAAATATATAGACAGATTTCTCACCAATTAACTTAATTAAAATTTCAGATTTTAATTCTTTTGGCGCATTTTTGTGCTTAAATGTTCTTTCTACGAATAAAAAAAATAGTTCCCATGTTTCTCTCTCCCTCTCGTTTCTTCTAATGTTCGATCTCCAACATAAGAATAATCTCCCCCCCCCCCCAATTACGTATGTTCGCTTGCGCTCCTCTTCTCTCGTTCACTCACTGGAGTTGAGTGGAAAGGGCCCATGACAGCAATATTTAAATTTTTAAAAAAATTAAACTTCATCGGAAAAAGTGTGCATGAAATTTTTACTTAAAAAAGTACACGCGCCAAAATATTTTCAATTTGAATTAAAAATTTTAATTTGGCGCATATAATCGAGCGTCGCCGACCTGAGAACGATTGACGAGCGGAGCAGAGCAAATCCGAATGCATATTGTAACGTTTGAAAGAATAACGGTAGCGTATTCTTGGTGAATTAAAATATGGAATTTATTACGTCACAATTTTGTAAATAATATTGAAAATTATTTACAAAATGATACTGATAAGAGATTATTAAAATTAATTAGATTG